>JAPQRQ010000017.1:11051440-11063719 GCA_037367365.1 Apogon talboti
TTTATGGAATGTCATTTGCGGTGGACAGTTGTTTCTTTTTTAAATTTTTTTGTATAAAGCTGTGAATTTCTTGTCCTTATGCGTGGACAGTGGGTCCTAGGAGGTTAAGCTATTTTATTTTACTGGTCCGTCCCACTTGAGATCACATTGGGCTGTATGTGGTCCCTGGACTAAAATGAGTTGGACACCCATGGTCTAACATAAGCCTCCCTCATATAAAGGCCTGGTACCTTCTGCAGCTGAGAGAAGTAACTCTGGACACACTGTTGGAGGACATACAGTAGGCCTATACAGTATATAATTCAGCATGGCAAAGTGGCTAGTGAGGGTGACTACATTACCTGCCATTGACGAAATGTACCTGCATTTGAACTTTGGGCAGGTGTTAACGTCGAGCCCTGATCCCCAGTATCTATGATTTAGATGTGCTACCGTTAATTTGTGATCCTCCATAAATGCCTCAATCAGTGGTCACCTGTCGTCAAATCTTGCACCCAACCCTTGAGCAAAGCTTTAGGCTGATACAGAGCATGAGACGTGTTGTAAAAGTATAACTAGAGAAGAGAACAGGAAAGGGATGGTTTAAGTCCAGTTCTTGGCCAAGAGGTTTGCTTTTTTCTTTCTTTTTTTTTTTTTTACAAGAAGTTGTGAAATTGCCTGTTTGTGAAACTGCCGAGTGTTTTTCAGAAGTCAGAGACAGGAATGAGTGGTGCAGTTTCATTTGTTTTAGGTAAATTTGTGATTATCTGATTACATAAATAATAATAATAACATACTGAATTGAACTGCATTGCAATAAAGGTCAATCATATCAGTGGTTGAATCACTAAAGTGTACCAGTACTGGTCATGCTTACGACACTAATTGTGCTTTGTGTATTACTTATAAGCAAGAGAGGCGCAAATTCATCAAAAAATCACCAACAATGCACCACACTGGACCTTATTATTATATGAATTAGATGCTAGGGCAGAACCTATGGAGAGCAGCCATTGCTGGCCGGAAGTGAGGTACCGTTATTGGTTCCCGGGTGATCAAGTGCGAGTAAACATGCAGCAGTCAGTGAGCAAGATTGAGTGGAAAGTGTGTGTTCGTGCTTGTTGTTTGTGCAGCCGTAAGCTCTGCACTCCGCCATTGTCCTAGAGACACAACCCAGTACTGGCCAATCATGTGTCATCTTAGACTGGTGTCTGCTGCATGGGGTAAGTGACCAGTCCATCGCAGCCCAGGTAATCAGACAACACTACAATGTTGCGTCACTACTGGTGCTGGAACAGCCCATGAAGGTGGCAATATGTCTCTGACCATGACTGACTGACGGAGCAGTGACTTAGTACTCACACATACTTAACAACGAGCTATCATGTAAGTTACCTGATGGAACCAGTAGTATTATATGAGATCTTTTGAAATAGCTACCCTTGAAATGTACCCTTTAACCCATAAAGACCCAGTGCTGCTTTTGTGGCAGTTCCCAAATGAATTCTTCTATATTTTTAACCTTTCTTAAGTGATTTATCAACATTTACTCTAATATTACCCTCTGTATTTTGCATTTTTAAGTGAAAATCATTTATTTTCCTATATTTAATGTACTGATTATGTAGATGTCTATTAAAGCTTAGATTAAAGTTGAGGGTTATTATATCCAAAAACAAAGAAAACTAAAGAAAAAGATGATTTTTTCTGCAAAATATATTGTTAACTAAACATAAAATAAGTGTATCCATCCACTGTCATTGATCCAACTCCATGGGTTTTACTGGTGAATCAATGTTGTAAAAGATGACGGTGTTTCCACGGTAACTACAGAGCCTCTGAACGTCCAAATGGGTCATATCCGATGACCATGAAAAGACGACAAACTGCATTTTACACCAATTATTTACATGTATTGATAGAATTAGTGGATCAACAGGTATTAAACATTTTATATCAGCCAATGATTTTGGTTGCTGGTGGATGTTTGGGTCTTTATGGGTTAATGTATTGGATTTTTGGCAACGTATTGAGATGTGGTATCAGCTGCTATAATGTTACATCCATGACAGTTCCTGGATGTTTTTTGAAGTAGGGAAACAAATTTGACATAACACATTTGACAAGAAGAGTATATTTGTAAAAGATTGAATCAGCTTCATCAAATATTCAGGCTTGCCAGGTTTTAGGCTTTATCCTCCGTATGCATTTTCTCTCTTACCTCATACTCCACATATTCTTCCTCCTCCACCTCATAGGAAACAGTCTGAATCTTGATGTGTTCTCCGTCCTCCAGCAGCTTTGCTTGGGGATCCTCCGTGCCAGGCGTGTCCGCCCCCGCTGTGTTCGACGCCTCCTTCGATTTCTTCTCCGTGAAGGTGGTCTCACAACACTCACTTTTGTATTCCTTCGCTTTGATGCTCCCACTGTCCTCCTTATACAGGATGAAGTTGGGCCTGTAGAAGGCCTCCACTGCCAGATGCAGCGAGGTGGCGTCTAAAAGCTGCTGCGATTTCATCTTCCCGTTGGTATTATAGCTTCCTCCGCTCACCATGGTGCCGTTATTCACCTTTGCTCCTCCTCCTTCACCTCCACCTCCACCTCCGCCGGCGAAATAATTAATAATGTTTTCCTGGTATTGGTTATTGGGGAAGTCACCCCCGTAACCATTCACCATGTGCTTACTGTTTTTGTCCAACAACGGATTCTGGAGCTCGCTAAGGTTCTCCATAGTAACACGGGTTAAAGGTCAGTCGGAGGAGATTCTCTGCGATTTTAGCGGAAAACAGACGAGTGGAAAAAAAAAAGAGGTTGTCTTCCTCGGTATTGCGCGTGGATGTCAGTAGAGGTGATAATGGCATTCAGAATTCACCACGCTGGAATCTACAGTGGGAGGAAACAGCAACAGAGAGAGACAGAACTTTAGATTTAACGTCAAAACTAGAAGGAAGACAGTATTTGACATCCACCAGGTAACAGTTTACCACACACTTGCACGTCAGATCAAAGTTTATCTGTCATTCCCTCAGCAGCAACAACTTTTTACAGCATCCCGCTTGTCAAGAGCTGCACCCCGCGGATGATTCAATTAGATTTAATTTACTTCCTCGCTCCTGACACATAAACACATCACTGAGAAGCAGCAGCATCACATCAAGGCACTGCCATTTCCTTGTTTTACCCTAGTACATCATCCTTAACTACATCTGTGTATCTATGTGTGTGTGTGTGTGTGTGGGGTTTCTGCACACTTAATTTTATTATCGGCCAGTTGTTGGGTTCTTATTGGTGTCATCAAGGTATCATGTACTTTATATTCAGATATAGATTGGCTCTAGGGAGTCGTCCTCCTGGAACTCTTATTACTGTAAGTCTAAGGCTGAAAAGATGGCACTGGCTGCAACATATTTACTCAGTGGTTACATGATAAATGTCAAATAAATACTTTAACTTCCAGATTTGCCAATTATTTGCTTACACCTATAACTCCATGGGCTTGGAGAAACATCAAGCTCAAGCATCTTGGCTCTGATTCTTATCACACACAGAATAAAAATGAAACAAGCCAAAATCCATCGCCACAAACCATATGAGGTCGTCCTTTTCACCTACAGGCCTGATGTATACGGGAACAAGAAAATAAGTACAGGGAGATGATCTGATATTCTGAACTTGTGTCTGTAAAAGTCAAAACATTCTCTGGCCAGCTGCTGCTACTATTATGCATGCTGCTGCAGTTCGTGTGCACTGCTACATCCCAGAATGCAAAGCACATTTGGCTACAGGAGCAAAATAAACCTGGTAACCGGGTAAGGTCGAGGTCAGGTCACAAATGAACTGCTCCAGAGTTTGTTTGGAGACTGTCTCTTCTTAGTAGTTTTAGTGTGGTTGTTTTCAGTTCATACCTGAGTGTGATACTGTTCTCACACCTGCACAAATGAATCACACCAAGGGGAAAAGGAAGCACAGACTGAAGCAAAGTTCAAAGGTAAAAACAACACTGAAAACTGCTTTGTTTTCTGATGAGAGTACAATAAAAGCATGGGACTCGCACTAAAAATGTAAACCAGGCTTATGCAGCTATTAAAAAAAATGCTAATTACATTGTTAAAATCAGTTGAATATGAGCCATAACTGATTTAAATTATAATACCCAGTTCAAGCCCTTATCGCCTAATTAATACAGTATGCCTCTGCCTGTTACAATAGAATGCATCATGTGTAAATTTGATGATCAGAAAAGATCAAAAGGGAATAATGAAGTTCTTGCTCTCTCTGTTATTTCCACTCAAAATAACCCAACCCCGCATCTCAGTTTTCACCCTTTAACCTTTGCCCGATTAATCTGCATTTAAAATAGAAATGCCAAAAGCAGATTATTTTTCAGGTCCTAACCCCAGTCGTGCATGGCTGGTTTACTGCAGTATATCCAAATGCTCATAGAGAAGGAATTTCCAGCTGAAGACAAAAAGATTAAATACAATTCAAAATGGCACTGAGGCAGAAGGATGTGTTGGTTCATTTGTTAATAAATTATAACACTAAATGTCTCTGCTATAAGTCCTTTTTAACTGTAGCCTGATTAATATTAATCAAACTTTGTTAAATAATCATTCAAAAAGGAACATAAATTCAGTACTGTCCAAACGAAGCTCGGATAAATGATCAAAATATCAATATCGTGTTTTCTTCTTATCTCAGCAATTTATCCAGGACATTGTTATTTAATGTGGACGTAAGGAAAAGTTCCCTACTGGACATGACATAGACGTCTAAAGGACTTTTTTGACCTACAGTGTGTTGTCATTTCCAGTTTATTCAAGTGCACTTGATGTGTGCTATAAATTTTGCACTCTTTATCCTCTTTTTCATCTTTTATTTAGTGTGCCTCTCAGCTTCCTTACTCTATTCTCATTGCATTTTTTAAGTCTCCCAATACCTCCTTTCCACTTCCTTATTTTCCCCAAAGTAGGATTTTTGTTTGCAATACTTTCCATGTTTGCGACTGCATGAATAAAATACAAGCTCCGTGCTCCGAGGCTTCCTGAACATCAGCGAACACCGGACAGCCAACAGAGTTTTTGTGGTTCCTCCCAGTTGGACGTCTTTCTAAATATGCTGACGTGGTGGTTCCACACCAGCACACCCTTTGGTCCATGTAGCTCTAGGAATCACAGACTCATGAGTTCTTGAGTCAGTTGACTGAAAATGCTTTGGTCATGTACAAATTCGCATGAAAAAAAAAAAAATGAATAAGTGCTGAGGTTGCTATGTACTTTAGATGCAACTGTCGCATGTAATATAGAGCCCCTGTCTCTGATTTAGGCCGAAGAACCACCACGGCATCTGGCCTCAGGTGCAATACACACTCCTGACAAGTGGGATGATTATTTATCATTGAAGGTTTCACCGGGTTCATTTTGTGGTTTTATTTTGGAATAGTTTTCTATTTATTCATCAAAGCTTAGTGTCAAATCCAACTTTCCATGACACACTCTTGAGTTTCTGAGGTTTTAAAGTGTCAAAGAGCATTTAGTTATCTCACCAGAGTCAACTAAAGTGACTTCAAATAGTATTTTAACATCAATAAATCACTACTGCATAAATACAGAAGCACCGCTGTGATTACTGTGATTATGTGAGAGATTCTGCAAGGACACAAACACTATCTTCTCCACTCTACGGTTTTGATTTCATTGTGGAACAGGAAAAAAAAAATAAAAAAAAAAACAGGACAGCATTGTTCCAGAAAAGACCAATAACCTTTGATGCAATTACAGCTGCTTGAGTCAAACCATTTAATGGAATAAAATGCTGCCTTTGTTCATCTCTGAACTCTATCACCCTGGATACTTTCACTGTTAATGAAACCAAATGCAGATCTGGATTTCTAAGATATGAATAGAAATGTTTTAATTGTTTATGCCACTTTTCAACCATGTCCTTCATATAAATATTAATTATGTGGTAAGGTTTAAACTCCCATTACAATATATTTAACAATATTTAAACCATTCCTTATCTGAACCAAAACTAAAGCTTTTTTGTTGCATAAACTTAAAAATCAACAGTTACTGGGATGCAAAAGTCTCAACCATCCAAAACAACCTACAGGATAAACACAGAGATTACACATTATATGTTCTTAGTCTGCAGAAACACACACAATGAACATATTTTTTTCGACTGGGTTGCAGGAGCCTCATACAAACTTACTCTCTCCCTTTTTGTCTTGAATGAGGTTTGTCACACAGACCAGTGGATCAGGTATTGAAAACAGATCAATGCTAATGAAGTGAAGTTAACTCACTCAGACTTTATTTAAGGGAGCAAATCCAGCGGCGCTCATGCATATACTGTAGGCATAATAAGTATTCTTCTAAGTACTTTCCTGCCTTTGCACCGTAAACTCCAACTCTGCACAAATGCTACAAGCTGACAACGGATTAGTTGGGGATGCAGTAAAAAATCTTTTTGGTGTTGTTATACTTCTAAAAGCCTTGCTGTGTTAATGGCGCAGAGAGGTTTTTTTCAGAAATGTAAGTGTGAATAAGCCATTTCAGTGCAAGCTCAGCAAATGTAGGACACCTCGGAATAAGTGAAGATGAATGTCAGAGAAATAATCACAATCCTCTGTGTGTGTGTGTGTGTGTTTGCGTGCACATTTGTTGGTGGGCGTTTGTGTTTTCTGCTTGAACGGCGCGAGTAAATATCTGTGTGTACAAGTGGGTGGATGTGTTGGAACGAAGGAGAATGTAACCAAGAGTCAGAGGAAAAAAGCAGAGGAATGAAAGAGAGATCATACTAATGTGTGATTCTTTGGTTGAGTGCGTTCGGGCATGTTGGTAGACAGCAGCGACTGGGAGGTATAAAGAGCTGGGAGGTACAGCCGAGAGCGAATGAGGCAGAGCAAATGCTGAAAACAATTCAGCATGACAGAGGTGGCACAAGTACAGGCCGGTGTGCTGCAGTACCGCTATTCAGGAGAGCCCAGAGGTGTGTGACACAGGGCTAACAGATTAGCGAACAACCTGTAAGCATCGAAAAAGCAAGCGGGAGGGTTAGGATGGGACCGTGGCACCGGTAACAGCCCATCCACACTGATACATGTGTGTGCATCAACCCCATTAGACCCCAGTCAGCACACTCTATTTCCCTATGTCAGCCCGTTGCCAATCAACCTCAGACCTCTGACCCTGTAGCCGAGAGCAGGTATTATCAGCCGGACCTGGAGGCCGGCGTGGCGAGACTCAGCTGAATACCAATGTGTCTTATCTGTCGGCCATGTTTACCAACCCATTTCATTCAGCCTCTGTCTCTCGCAGCTTTTCCCGGATACCGCATGTGGAGATTTGTTCACTGTGCTACAGAACAACAACTTCATCTTTCTGTAATTTAATTCTGAAAGCGCGCCTGGCGTGTAATATGCATAATAAGGTAATGTCAAGTAGTTATTGATGATAGATTGGGGATAATGCATGAGCTCATTGCAGAAAATGCAAATATATCCCAAACCACATTTGTCAGGAGAACCTGGGCTCAGTAAGTGAAAGTCCACGGACAGATTACGCAAGACAATAGGCTCAAATGAGTAATGGGCTTAACACTGTGTCGACTGAGAAACTGTTATCGTCAAAGAATGTCATAATCCGCAAATTAATCTGAATCCTTCTTGTGTCACCGTCTGTGAAGGTGATAAAACATTAAACCCTTTTCAAAAAAACAAAAACAAAAACATAAGGACCCCTCTGGAGCCTTGTCTTCCCTCGTGTAGCACTTCTTGGTTTGGTGTTTTCCACACCTCCGACAGATCACCTTAAAGTGTTCCTTGATGTGTAAATCGTTCAGATGGAAATTCTCAGCCACATGTGTCTGAATAATTCAACGGCAGAGTGTTGTCGAAAGCAGCCATTTACACTATTGCTAGAGTGGTTTGTTGTTAGCGAGAGGCAGGCTCCAACTAGCTTGTCATTATCCTATCGATTATAGTCTCCAGCAGCTGATGGCCTGACACCAGAATTTAGATTGTGCTTTGTTTGGAACATGCATTTTTGATGACAGCCGCTGGTTACTGTGTTTGTGTGAAGTCATTAAATGGACTTTAGAGACATCAGGTTTTATGACACCACAGGCTGCAATCGTGAGTTGAAAACCAGCTAGGGTCCTTTTAATTTCTCATCTCCATGTATAAGGAGACTGCAGACCTGGCACCACTTGTGAAGTTCCAATTGTTGCAGGCAGTGAGGGCAGATCAGAGGGAAAAGGTGGGGATTGAGAGCTCAGAGAGAGAGAGAGAGAGAGAGAGAGAGAGAGAGGAAAAGGGAAGGGACATAAGCTCCTTGCTGCATGTCTCTCTCTATTTCCCAGCTATTAAACCTTTAATGAAACAATAATCCTGACTATTATCCAGATTAGCACCGTTAATTCTGACTTTTACGCATAAAAATAAACCCAACATCAAAATACCCGAATTCAGATTTTTCCCAACTTCTTTTCCACTCTATGCAATTTTTCTTTCTCTTTTTTTTCTTTTAAATATCAAATGTACTCTTTTTTCCAAGTGTTCCGACTTATTTTTCTACAGGAACGGGCGCTTTTACGCTTGGTGACTTCGTGGGAAAAGCAGTCATAACAGAGGCGCAAACAAAGAAACGAGATGTACATGTTCAGCAGTCGCAGGTGGAAACTGTGCAGAGTTCTTGATCAACATCCTCCACCTCCTACATCACAACAGAGACGTGCAATGCGACACTTCACCACTTATTTCTATTTATCACAGAGATACGAACATGGAAGAACATTTACTACCTGGTATTAAACCATTACAATATGATCATGTCATCCACAGGAATAAAAAGCAAACTATTAATAAATAACACCTAAGTCACTCTAGAAACATAATATTTTTTGATTTAATGGATAAATTAGTCTCCTACCTTTGAGTTCTTGACAATCCAAATATTGTTGGGAAGACGCAAAGACTCGCTTCTTTCCGCCTGTACATCATGACTTGGGTGCTGATGCTGGTGTCGCCCAGAAAAAAAAAAAGAAAGAAAGAAAAAGAAAGAAAAAAAAGACATTTCTGAGACTTTCTCATTTGGAGGAATAGCCAGTCATTTCGGCAAACAGGTTTCGGCTCCGGCAAAACGAGAGCCGTCACAGTCACAGTCTCGTAATCTCTCCTCCCTCTGTATAAATGAACGTCTCTGTCTGATAAACCATTTACCTCGAGAGTCGGATGAAATGTTGTCGCCTTCGGAAAGTTAACACACCTTCCACTGACAAGAGAAGAGGAGAGAGGGAGGGAGGGAGAGAGAGAGAGGGAGAGACGCGTATCTGTTCGGAGAAGGACGCGGATGGAGGAGGAGGAGGAGGAGGAGGAGAGGAATCCAGCGCCTTCGTTGCGCGCAAAGCTGGAAAACAGCATCCACCCTCCCAGCCTGCGTTTAGTTTCACTTATCACTTCCGATGTGTGGACGTGGATAATTCCTCTCCTAGTGGGTGGTTTTCCCTTTAAACTCCATCAGGCTGAAGCACCCAAAGCCAGATCTTGGAGACAATTACAGACATACATCCTCTTATTTCAACGAAAACTACACACTGCAGTGACCTACAGGTTTCATTATCATACATCTCTCATTATAATATGATGCTGGCTCTTTTACTAAAACCCCTTCATCTTATGGGACCAGATAACAGCAACAAAGGCACCTATTTTTTCAACAGCCATCACCATTACAGAGAACGGAGCGATGCTATCTGAAGTGATCCTGCTGGTTTAATTAGTTCAAGTTGGTCACAAGAATGTCAAGTGAGACACTCTGCCATCCGTGTTTGACTCTTTAACCAATTAGTCACTCCTTTCCTTTCAGAACATGGCAAATAAGGTAGAGTGTAAAATGGTGAGGCGAAGTCAAGACACTTAGACATATCACAGTGTCAGGGTGAAAGAAAAGTAGAAATATGTGTTGGAAAAATGGCAGTTTAGACAAAACTGAGGTGAATCTGACATGGAAGGAACACATAACTGTGCACAAAATAAATAAATAAATAAATAAAAATGCATCACATTTTCATTTTTCTGTGACAGATCTAAATTATGTGACTTTTTGCCTGTGCTCCGTGTTTTTGGAATTCAGCAGAAGCCAGGTTTTTAATCTATTACATTAACTGACTGTTTGCTATTGAAGACACGTAATTTCACAAATATTTGTAACTGAGTTTCAGTGATAGGGAATTCAATTAATGCTGTATGGAAATGTAAACTGAAGAGTGAAGCAATTTGCCTACTGTTATCCTGAAGAACTGAATTCTATCATTATACTTCCCTTTGTGTTTGTGTCATTTTAACAGTAGTTTTATATTTCTAAAAGTGATACGACTGGAAAAAGTGCCTCTGTTCGATGTTGTGATTAAGACGTATGTCAAAAGACATATAAATGTTCATTTACTTTTCATATAAATGTCATATTCTTACGGTATGCTTCCTGTGCAGTAAGGTAGATGCAATTAATTCAGATTTGATGCATGACTGACTGGACCTGCATGTCTCGCTGTGAAGAGGACTATAATTATCCACTGGAAAACACAATTGTTCCAGACCAGAGAACTGGCTCAAGGAGTATCTGGACTTGGTCTCTCTGGGAAAAGCAGACACAGCCCTACAGTCAGACGGCGGACTTGAAGGTCCGCTCATTACTGAACTCATCGTATCTTACTTAGATACTGAAGATGTTTATTCATGCTGTTTTGTTTGCTTTTCGCTGCTTTTTGAAATGCAGATGAACCTTTCCTTCAGCCAGACTGCTCTCTGAACTAATATTCATTTTTGGGAGATATGTTGGTTTAAATTAAACAGAATGGAGCTGGTGATATTTATCTATTATGTGACATTTAATAAATACAATTGAAGATGTGGTTTATGTTGTAACTATCCCATGAAGGTGATTGTTTAGAGTTGAAGACAGCCTTGATGGTGTTCGTGTGAAGTCGGTGTGAGGATTACACACCGATAGCTCATTTGTGAGTGAACTTCAAAGGTAGCCAAGTCCGAAAATGCCTTATCATTATCTGGTATCTAAGTGTCCTTCAAGAGCACATAAGTGGAGTCCTGACCACAATCTCGCCCGTATTTGTAAGGAAGCATTTTTGGTATTTACACAACTTTGCCGTCATGTACAATATTGTCAACTTGGCATTTGAACCCCTTGCACAACGGGGAGGGTGGAAAAAAAGGTCACCACAGAGAGTGAAAGGATCAAACATTGTGTAGATGCACTGATCATTGCTGAGGATGACCAGAGAATGGAGAGAAAAGAGGACACACGCAGAGGGAGGTGGCTCTGGCAGGCTGTGTAATAGCGTCACCGTTCTGAAACACTGATCACACTGCTATTCCGACATTTTTTGCTGAACCACCTTCTGTTTTTACCCCGCAGTACTGCCTGTTCTCACTTGTTTATCAAATTGTCATCCGCTGCCACCTTTTCTTTCCCAACTCAATACAATTGTAATAATATTTGACAAATGGATTCAGCTCCGGTCTGGACCTCATCACAAACCTATCAATCACAGCTTGTCTTTCTTTTCTGTCTTGCTCTTTAATCCTCTTATTTTGAGCCCAGTTTGACCACAGTACCTCTTTCATGCCACAGATTTTTCCCCTTCCTCTCTTCTGCTTTGTAGAGATGGTGGTCATTTAGCTACTGCCACCGTTACCTGCAGGCGTGCCTTGCATTGCAGATTAGCTGCGAGATTCAATTTGTTTGTATTGAGACAATTTCAATTCCTTTGCCACAGAACATTAAGGCTGCAAATTAATATCCCTGAGCACAGCAGCTCACGGGTCTGTTTCAAGATGGGAGACAGGCACACTGGGATAATAGAAGCTGCATGCAGAGAATTCTTTAAGACCTTAGGTACCTTGTCTTTATAAACCTTGTTCCTCTCGCACCTTTTTCCTCTCTTATCCCTCATGGTTTCATCAGTCACCTTTAGAGACCTTCTCCCAAATGAGTTTAGAAGGTAGAGGGCTCATCTACACTGTCGTGCTCAGAGTTACAACATCTACAGTCACTTCTACCTCTGAGCAGACATTCTCAGAGAGGAGAGGGAGGGAATGCAAATGAGCACCAATGTAGAAAAAAAGAGAAAAGTTTTGAAAAGCTGTAACTTCTATTCAGCTAAGACAGACGATGGGGATGTTTACATAATACTGGATGGTACACAGAGATAGATAGATAGATAGATAGATAGATAGATAGATAGATAGATAGATAGATAGATAGATAGATAGATAGA
>JAPQRQ010000017.1:11085296-11096892 GCA_037367365.1 Apogon talboti
CTGAGATTGTTGACTCACTGTACTCACTGTAACTGTTACTGTCACTGCCTCGTAATATGTGCAGAAATGACCAAAAATAGTCACTTGCCCGATAAAGAGTTAGATTGAACTTATCACTAAAAATAAGTCGGTTTTGTCAGGGAAGCCATTCTGGTCTCATTAGTGTTACATGAACCGTCTAATAAGTGATTTGGTGGTCTGTCATTACATTTTAATCCTGTTAAAACTCCGGCTTTGATGTCTGTTGATAAGAGCTCCTTTGCTTGCCGAGTTGGACTTATTAGGCTTCTGTTTATTTACAGACAGCTCTACAATAGCTGGTTCATTGGTTACATGAACAAGACTGTAAAATGTGATTATTACACAGTGCATGATGAAGTTTACTATTTTACTAAGTCAGTAGGATAGAGTTTAGCATAAGCTCACCCATGATCCCTCGCAGATGGCTTTGTGCTGCCACATTCCTGCAGCTCCACCCCTTTTGTCCTAATATGGTCACTTCTGGCTCCAAACTACTGGTGTCAAAACAGAAACCATCTGGAGTTTAATATTGTTACACAGCTTGCTTTGGGTACAATGTCATGTGGATTTAGGTTGTCAGTGTGTGTGATCATGTTTTTCTCATATATTTTCACTCCCATTGTTTTGTTCAAAGCCTGAACCAAGTTGTTTTTATACCTGAATATAATCAAACCATAAGGTATTATCTAGACATCAGGTAGACTAACCTGTGTGTTGAAAAATGACATTCTGGGGCAGGGGGTGTCAAACTCATTCTAGTTCAGGGGCCACCTACAGCCCAGCTAGACCTGTAGAATAATAGCATAAAAGCCTAGAAATAACAACTCAAAATGCTTTTTTTTGTACAAGAAGTAAAATTACAAAATAAAATTATCCTTTCGGCAAAAAAAAAAAAAAAGTGAATAACCTGAACCACCATGTACAACCTGATATTTCTTACGATTAATATTTTGTCTCATCTGGGCATTTATACATGTGCATTACAACTTACAGATTGCAGTGAATCTACAAAAACACAATGCAATAAGTAACGGACATAATATTGTTAAAATTGCACTTATTTTTCTGAAGAAATTTTGGGTTGTTTGTAGGTTATTCACATTTCATGTGAAAGGATAGTTTGTAAATGTAAATATTTGTATAATGTGAATTTACTTTAGCAAATTTTCTCATTAAAACAACTTGGATTATGTATGAGTTTTTATGCTATTACTTAACTGGTCCAACCTGCTGGAGATCAAATTGGGCTATATGTGGCTCCTGAACTAAAATGAGTTAATGTCTTCAGGGTAATTTTTGCACTTTGCAAATTCACCCCACGGGCCCGATTTATTTATTAGTTATTTATTTTCCTTTATCTAACCAGGAAGTCCTATTGAGATTAGAAATCTCTTTTACAAGGGAGACCTGGCCAAGGTAGCAGCCAACAAAGTCCAAGTGATACAAAACACATACATAATACACAATGAACAGTAAAACACAGTACAGTTATTCAACCAGAATGGCATCAAGAGAAACTGTGACATTCCTCCTTCACTGCATTCCCCATGATACTTTTAAAATCATTAATAGAGATGAGTGTGTGCAGTTTTAAAGTGTTTTGAAGATTATTCCATGACCATGGAGCATCGTAGGAAAATGCTGTTTTTCCAAAGTCTGTTAGAACTCGGAGAACAGTCAAATGCAACCACTTAGAGGAACGTAGATGGAGACTACTATGGTTAACAGACAGAAGATTACTGAGGTACTTAGGGAGTTTACCCATCAATGCTTTATAGATGAATAGGAACCAATGTTTTTGATGTCCAATGTGCTTGGACCCTTTGGCAGGCTGGTTTTGGCCCGCAGGCCGTATGTTTGACACCCGTGTTCTAGGGCAAATGAATGTGGAAAAATGTACTGCCTGGATTAAGTGTTAGTATGTGACAAGCTGATCTCCAGAATATAAATCATGATATTCCAGGGTTTATATTTAGGTTTTGGGTTCGATTAGGGTTAGTATAAAGATTAGCTTTAGGCATAATGTGGCAATGGTTAGGATAATGAATGTAAGTCCATGTCAAATCCCTTAAAAACATGTGTATTTGTCTGTGTGCTTTCTTTATTTTTGGAGACCTTGCAGTATTTTCTAAAATCAGCACAATATTGATATTGTGCAATCTGTCCAAAAATAGCATGATGTTTGTTTGTTAGCGCGATCCCACTCTCCTCCTGCCTTCCAAAATCCTCTTCCCTGAGCAAGGGGAGGCAATTTTCACTCCATTATGTTCTGAAAAGCTGAACAGGCTAAATGAATAAGGCCAGACCAAGCCAAGCCGTTTAAATGGCTTTACATGTAAGGCTATTTTTAAAACAGCAGAACATTGTCAACCAAATCGCCCGTTTAAATCGGCTTGTCGTCCCGTCGTGCTGAATTTCAGCAGCGTCCTATAAACTGCAAACGCATCCTACCTTTACCTCAAAGGCTGTGTTTTTACCTAAATAAGCAGTATATAAATGCCATGTCTCTGAGTGACAGATTGAGATTGACAGTGTCTGTTAGTGGTTAAAATAGACTGTTATGAGAGGCGGCATTTCTGGCATCAGTCTTTGATGTATTTTGTTTTCTTGTCTATCCTTCCAGTCTGGGACTTGGTGTCTTTGTATAGCCTGGCTTTTTTCCAGCAGATGCTTTTTCATTACAAACAGACATTTCTCAGAGGAATTACTACTGATGTAAGCTACTTGAAGTGTCATTCACCTAGCAGTCAAGTCACATGTATCTCTTTGTCTTTGCCTTGTTCTTCACGTTGTTCCATACTATTTTATGCGCGTGGACACACATATTTATGATACAAGCAGGTAGGGTGATGAATAATTGAATCAGAAGCTTTGACTTTTTCTGTCACCACACATTCATATATAGCATATTACAGCACTAAAGACTAAATTAAATATTGAACATTACTTGTTGGCATGGCACGGTGTTCACAGCTGAATGCAAAATAATCATGGGCATATTTCACGGATTGTAAAATATGATATAAATCATAGTGTAATTGCTAAAGTGAAACCTCTATTTCACAGCAGATACTCCACAGTTGTCAAAAGTCTGAAATGTTATGCAGGTTGTGCATAATCTATCTTCTCATAGGAAACACCATTCATTTTAATCACTGCTTTTATTTTCCTATTAAACAGATGTTCTGTTTGTTTTGAAGATGACTCATGAAATTAGCTTTTCACAGCGGATCATTTCATCATTATATATATGGGCCTCATACGTGAAACCTGCCTATATATTTTGTTTAGACGACATGTTTTCCAATAAAATCCTAAATAGCTCTGCTAAACCGAGTGAGCGTTCACGTTTTATTGTCTTTTTTTTTTTTCTTTTTTCCGTCTGACAAGTCTATGATTAAAACAAAGGAGGTGTTTCTGCAGTACCTTTGCCATTTCTTGGCATTTCAACTAAGTCATAGGGGGCGTGTTATGGGAACTGACAGACTTCTGCAGATATGAATGAGCCTCCAGTGTTCTGCGTCTGGAACAAGAGGCTGGAGCCTCTGTGCTGAGAGATAAATTTAGGAGAGAAAATGTCAACTTCTGTTGTGTGCTAGATTTGAAATGCACCGCTGATGAGAAGGTGAGGCTTTTCCAGTGCCTGAGTGGTTGAGAGTGTAGATACACTGATCCATGCATATGCAATAAGAATGAATGGACTTTACACTAAGCTGTAATGTTAGGGTCATATTTAATCCCTAATCAATCAATCTAAAAACAAGAGAGAAAACCTGAAATGTTTTCTACATATAAATACACAGTCATTATAAAAAATCCAGGAGGCAGCAGACATGTCACCATCACATGTTACACTCACTCTGCCTGCACATTATGCAGCTGTTTGTTGCCAGTTGTTGGAGATGGTGGCAGAGTGCCTGGATAAAAATACTGGCATAGCACAGTGGACAAGTATGCTTTCCACTAAATATGATTAACATATTTTTAACACATTACAGTTGATTGTTTTTATGCAGAAGAAGAGGGGTTCCTTTTGAAGGTTGTACACTTGTACAGCTCCCAAGGACAGGTATTTTTATAGATTAATCTAAGGCGGATAGGCAGAGCTGTATTAAAAGTGATTATAGATTGTCGTGGCTTCATCGTTTACCTGTTTGTCTATCTGGATTTATTGAGCAGGACACCCAATATATCACATCATCATGCTATGGCTGAAATGTACCCCAGAGCATTTCAGATCTGCAGGGTCAGATAACAGTGAAACAGACTAAGCTTATAAATTGTTTTTAATGAATGGCTGTACATTTCTTCTGCAGCTTCTGTCCTTGTTTTTCCTTTTCTTTATTTTTTTTTTCCTTAAATACAACATTGATGACTTGTCAAAATGCAGAAAGAACAACTGTGATACTCATTTAATGATTTCATGAAAAATTATAAAGGAAACACACATGAAGAATGCTTTTGTAAGCCTATTCTTTGACAAACCATTCACAACACACACACACACACACAGAGAGAGAGAGAGAGAGAGACAGAGAGAGACTGTGGGGAAGTTTATTAAATGGATTGGTTTCATTTGCCTCGGAGGCAGTTTGTATTATTGTTGGAATGATAATACAAAGGCCTCCGACTGATATTACACTGCCTTTTAGATAAAAATGAGCAACTTCCGTTTTATGTGTTCTTACAAATATTCATTACAATAAATGAATGGAAAACAAATCAAAGGACAAACTAAACCCAGAGGAGGGAAATAGGAGGAGGCAAATAAGTCAGTGACGGTAATGGTGACATGTGGTTTACCACAAGTGAATAAAGCACTTTGGAGTCATTTTGAAGCTGCTCCCTGAGCATGTACTGGCTTTTTATATTCTAAACTCCCATAACCAGGGGAGTTAGACAATACATCATACACAAAAAATGCATTGACACATGCTCGGTGCATTTACAATGACCCAGAAACCCACTACCAGTAAGACAGTGCACCCATTTTAAAAGGATATAAAGTATGCTGTGTCCCACCAGTCAACTTAAGCATATGGGGACATGTGCAACTCCATTTTCCTGTGGGGATATATGTAGGATAATTTACTTTTCCCTCTGTAAAGTTGTTTTTATTGGGACTATAAATAAGACAAGATCGACAGTTTTAGAATTGCAAGAGTGTGCTGATAAAGCGGGACTAACAGGAATATGCTCTGCTTAAGGTTTTGTTATGTTAACTTTTGGTCTGCTTTCACCAGCCACATGGAGGAAAATGGCACTCTATTCTCTGCCCCTAATGAGTGTGCGGTCTATTGGATGCTACACCGAAACACCATCAAAGAGAATGATCATCAGTGCTGCACACTTCATTTACCTCCTCATTCCTCTTTCTTATATTCTCTTTGCCTCCCCCTTACTCGCCCACTCTCTGTTGCTCTCACCCTCTCCTTCTTTGCTCTTCTTTACTATCCCTCTATTTCCACTCTGGCATGAGTAGCATACCTTATTGCAGCTGCATTAGGACCACTCTAATCTGTGTGGCAGGGTGGAATGGGATGTTCAATGGCTTTTTCTCGTTTCCTAGCTGAGAGGGCCGTGTAATGTGCTAATGGACTCTGCGGCTGCCGCCTGACCCCCATGGCAGAGCGTGCAGAGGCACGGCTCACAGCTGTGACTCCCCCTCACTACTATCTCAGCCAAGCAAGTGGAGCTTTGCTGAAATCTTTTTTTAGTTTGCAGAGAGACTGGCCGTCCACTTTTAAGGTCATTAGAGCTTCCCAGGTGAGGGATCTGAGCGCTCTCTGCGACATGTCTATGTGCTATACCAGTAATAGGTTTGGATAGACATGCACTCCAACATAAAACTGTTAAGTACTATTACATTATCAGCTACCACATGGGTTGATAGTGTATTTTTGCTCTGAAGTGATATTTTAGAGGGAGAAAAAATGAGCCTCGTGTTGAAACATTTACTTACTATAAGTAGGACTATATTTTTGGAGAACTTTTTGGATCCAGAGAATAATGTCCCATTGATTGATTCATTCATTGTGGCTGAATCTATCTGACCCCAGAGGTCACTGCTAGGGCAATGCATCAAAAACAGCTCACATTCAACTATACTCCTCTGATGTGACATACACTTATCAGCCACACATATTCTGACCACTGACTGAAGAAGTGGTAATAATAATAATATTGATTAATAACAATTATAATAATATAGATTATCTCATTATGATGGTACCATTCAATAGGTTGGAGATATTAGGGAGTAAGTGAACATTAATCCTCAAAGCTGTTTGCTCCTGGAGGATTCTGTTGGTTTTCTGTAAATTGGCTTGAGAGTCTGGTTAAGACCAGCTCTATATGTAAAGTGTCATGAGATAACTTCTGTTATAATTTGGCACTATATAAATAAAATTTGATTTGATTTGATTGGATTTGAAAGCTTATGTATTGAAAGCAGCAAAATGATCAAAGTAAGGGACTGAGTGACAGGTCCGTATTGTAACGGTGATGACTGGGTCAGAGCGTCTCCTCAACTCCAGGTCTTGTTGGGTGTTCCTGGTTTGCAATGGTTAATACTGGCCAAAAAATGGACTCAGGAAGGATATCCCAATTTCAGGACAATTGAGGATCTGTGGGAGGAGAGGGATAAATACATCCGATCCATGGAGGTCCACCTCTTTGCTTCCAGGACTTCAGGGATCTGCTGCTAAAGTCTTTTGGTCCAGATACCATAAACACCTTCAGAGGTCTGGTGGAGTCTATGCTGTTTTTGTGGGAAAGGGGCGTCCCTCATTTTATTAGACAGGTGATGAGAATGTTGGGCTCCCATAGATGCTCAATTGGTTGAGATCTGGTTGTTGTTCTTTAAACCACATTTGGTACTAACTACGTTACATTGGGAACGGACAATAAGACGTGGAGATGCTGTCACCCAGAGTTCTGCCCATCATAACTGGCATGAAGAAGTGAGAAAAGACATACAACGTTATGTTCTATAGCACACATGGGCTCACACATTGCATAACCATACAGGAAGATTCTAAGTGAAAGAAAACACACACTTCATCCTGTATGCTGTGGCTGAGAGGTTTATATAGCATGTGTGTGTTTGTGTGTGAAAGGCAGCTCTGCTCATGTGATGTATTACAGTCACATGGGGGCTACACTCGCTACCCAAGGGTCTATAGCTGGAAATGTCCCCAACACAGTGAAACAAGAAGAAAATAAGAAAATACAGATGGAGGCTAGGGTTTCAGCAGGTAAATATATACATTCTTGGGGATTTATTTTTATTTGAGGCTTTACATTTAACCCATTAAGACCCAGTGTTACCTTTGTGGCAGTTCCCAAATACAGTTTTCTCTCTATTTTAACCTTTCTTAAATGACTTATCACAATTTATTATAATGTTATCCTCTGTATTTTGCATTTTTTCAGTGAAAACCAGGTCTTTTCCTATACTTAATTTACTGATCATGTAGATGTTCATAAAAGCTCAGATTAAAGTTGAAGGATTTGCAAATATATCAATAATTGAATATAAAACAAATGTCTCCATCCACTGTTATTGATCCAACTCCATGGGTTTTACTGGTGAATCAATGTTGTAGAAGATGACGGTGTTGCCACAGTAACTACGGAGCTTCCGAACATCCAAATGGGTCATATCTGATGACCATGAAAAGACGACAAACTGTATTTTACACCAATTATTTACATGTATTGCTATGATTAATGGATAACAGGTATTAAACAGTTTAGATCAGTAGATGCCTTTGGTCGCCAGTGGCTGTTTGGGTCCTTATGGGTTAAATTGAAAATCTAACATATTTGACCTTTACCCCTTTAAATTAAAACCTCCCCTCATGAATACTGAATAATTTCTGTCTATTTGTTGATAATAGATTATTTTTAGCTTTGTACATTATTTGAGCTGTTTGATCGTCCACAATGTCTGTAAATTTTGGTCATTTTGACTGTAAGAATAACAAGTGTAAATATATCATGATATAATTTATTCTGTCTGGGTTTTCAGCCATGACACTTGCAGGGCAGAGAAGGGTATTGTGATGTTTCTTGGCTAAAAGCATCTTGAGCTGGAAGTTTTTCTGGCGTCCTCCTGACTTTGGCATCTCACCAAGTACTTTGGCAGTTTGCATCAGGTTAATTGTGATTTATGCATGTCTAGACTCTTGATTTAGCTCAACTGTAGCGCAGGCATATAAGTAATGAAATGCCTACTGTGTATATTTGCACTTGGCTCAGTAGATCATAATTCAAGCATTCATTCAATGGTGAGAATTGGAGCTTCTTGCTTTATTCCTTCAATGCTAATTTTGCCTCTCTACATTACTTTAACTCCATACTAACTAGAACAGGCTCACAATCTTGAAGTCCATCCTGAGCTGATAGGAGAGACTGACAGGAGGTGGATTTAGCGGGAAGAGAGATTATATAACATAAGCAGAAAATAACTCCAGGAGTTTTCTTTATCAGGCTCAGGAGAAGCAACCTTTGTAAATTATAGAGTGCTGATGGCCATAGTTTCGGAAGATGTACATTTATGCAGAGTCAGGCGTTCATAAGAAAACACTGATATCACACTTCTGACAAATCCATTAAACATTTTGGGATCTGCACTGGCATCTAAATCTACACTCAAGAGTTCCATTTGGGCCGTGGTCATTCCTCATACACCGCTGCCTTCTGTTGAACCCAGATACTAACACACATACAATACATCCTCCTTCCTGGCAGAGATGCTATAAGGGAAACCACTTGGACTTCTCCCGCAGCACCATCCGTCTGTATTTTCTCAAAATTAAAATACGATGACCTTTTCGACAAGAGCAAAGAAATAAAAATTCTATCTGTGCAAGTAATAACCTGTGTTTACAATGACCTGGACCCTGTTAACATTTTATTGTTCTGCAAATGATTGCTGAGAGAAAATAAAAAGATCTTTTACAACTCATTCTAATGTCTCCGTCTTTAAAACATTTGAAGAAGCCGTCATCACCCTTAAGAGCTAGATTTCCGCCTTAAGCCGTGTAACCTTGGAACACTGTATCAGAGAGAGTGGGTAAAAAGCACCTGTAGCAGCAGTGATGGATGTATAAAACAATTTTTATAGTTCTATAGTAACTGTTCTGGAAAATGTCCACACCGTTTTAGCTTGTCCCTAAAGCCACTTGGGTGACCACATGCAGTGCACAGAATGAAATGGGATGCTGGCAGCCGCGGGCAGTGTGACATTTCGAATCAAGATACACATAGTAATGCTCAGAAAATCCAAAGTTATCCTTCCATTTTGACTTAGAGTTTTCATTTTCAGAGGCGGCTGCAAATTGAGCTACTGGGGCTCTTGCTTTTATCAGCCACAGACGCTGTAAGTGCAACAGCTGAAACGTTTCCACTTTTTTCACTTATGTTTCTTGACCTTGAGCCGTAAATGCCTTGACTTACACACGTTGACTTGTGTTATGATATGTTAAAAATAAAGAAATAGAAGTGGAATAAGGGAGTGTTTTGCAAGAAATGCTACAGTTTTATTACACTAGAGATTATAACAACATTACTCGTGCATAGTGGAAACAGCTTCCAAAAATATATGAAAAGCATGAATAAACTGCCATGAAGAAAGACGGAGAAGAAAATATTCAGCAATACTTATGACAATAAATGATTATAAATTTATAAAGTTATGTTTGCTTTAATGTTTTGACAATAGAAAAAAAAAACATATCAGTCCAGTATAAAAAAATACTGACATCAGGGAAAGGATTGTGCCAAGTAGTATTTACTTATTTATTCCTTATCTCTTTAACACCTGACGTGTCATTGCTGACACACCCTGGATGGCTGTAACTCTTTCACTGTTTGTGTAATTGGAAAAATTTCAACTATTTCTGAAACCTGAGACATCGGTCTTTATAGGGTTTTTTTTGGGTCATTACAGTAATTTCACTCATTCTGTACTAGAAGCTGGAAAGAAGCCATTTTAGCAGAATTATAACATGCAGTAAATTATAAATAATTGCTAGATTTTGAAGATCTGGGAAAAAAAAACAGTGCTCTGGAAAATGGGCAAACGGACTCACTCACAGCATATTTTCTACCCTTTTAGTTAGTCAAAAAGAGAAAAACAGTCCAGGCAGACCATTTGATGCTTAGGATTTAACGGGTTATTTATGTTAGGGCCAAAATTGAAAAAAGACAAGAAAAAAGAAAACATGGTGGTAGGAAATGAAGGTTTCATGGGGACACTGATTCCAAGGTGACTTTCAGACAATCCACATCGTCGCTGAGAGGCTGTAATGACTCCGATACGTCTCTCTTAATGAATGGTCTTCAGCCACTAGACCGGCTCAGGGTTTTACCTTATTTCTCCCACACCATCTTTAAAGCCGCCTGTCACTCCTGGAAGCAGCACAGTCGAAAAGCACCCCGAGCCGCTCCCTGAAGCCCACCTGCCCACAGAATCACCCGCTCCCATGGGAAAAGAATCAGACCCTATGCACAAGAAGAAAGAAAACTAATCTCTCTTTGTCTCTGACTTTCTTCTTTTTTTTTTTCTACGTCCACAAAACCTGGGTTTATTCCTGAGCTAGCTGAGGTGCATTTGTATTTTAGGTCTTTCAAAGCTTTCTATAGTACGACTGCTGAGGCTGGAGGTGTAGGACTATTGAAGGACACGCATTCATCCGTGCTTTGATCAGCTTGCAGCGTTTCTGTGCTTTTCACACCCCTAGCCATTCACAGAATGTTTAATGTTATGCTTTCTACATGTGTTAAAACGATAGTTTTAGATACAACATACTTGGTGAGGATCTTTTTTTTATCAACTTATATCAAAAATTGTCTTTTATTTTTCCGCCACATTTTTAGCCCTTTCATTTTGCTTACATTTTGTGATGTGACATCAATTTTTATTCTATCCTCATTCTTTTTACATTGATTTTTTCTCTCTCATGTCTCTAGGATTATGTGTCTACACTCTTTTTCAGTGTCAGGACGTTTAATTTGCTGGTTCTTTATTATTCATATTTGGGTTTTGTTGTTATTAATGCACATATGGCTTTATTACTTTATTACATTTTTAAAACCAACATTTTCAAATAACCAGTTTTACCAGGTGCTTTTGCTTAACACTTGTCCACAAATTTATGACCAATGTTGACTTTTCATTATTTTGTCTCGGTGATCTAATAATAATTTCCAAAAGTATATAGTTGAGCAGTTATTGTATATATTATTAGATATATTTACCTCCACTGTTTCTACAGTGTAAATATCTCAATGTACAATGTACACCAGTGAAGAAAGGTCTTGATCAGTTACTGTTTCCAGTCAATAAGATTTAATGACATAAAGTTTATGATTAAAGATCATACCATTACAGCTTTTCATTATAGTGAATTGACCTTAAAAAACATACAATGTTAGTCAATAGATGAGTGAATGAGGCCATTGTGAAAGCAATGACCTCCAGGAACAGATAGATGAATGAATGAATGAATGAATGAATGAATGAATGAATGAATGAATGGGACATTAATCTCTGGATCCAGTTCTCAAA
>JAPQRQ010000017.1:11126003-11136405 GCA_037367365.1 Apogon talboti
TTTTTTCTGATAACAATTATAAATAAACCACTGACTTGAGACGCGAAGAGCCGCTGTTCTTTTAATATCAAGTTTTTCCCCTCATAGAGGGGCAGTGGTCGCAACACTTAAAATGCAAGATAAATAAATGTAGATTCATTCACACAAAGCTAATTTCCTGCCAAAACCTAAGATGGAACATTTTTTTTTTTTTAATTTTCAAATCAATGCAAAACACGCTAAACAATCTACTGCATTTTATTTTGGAATAAAGACAAACAGAAACATACTGTTGATGATAATACATCATGATTTAAAAAAAAAAAGAAAAACACTAACAAAAGAACATAATGTAAACAGCAGATGGTGTTACAATATAATATGAAACAAAATGATACACTCATTAAACTAGCAAGAAAAATTATACTACTAATACTCCTACGATACTGCTTCTTTAGCAGTATTCTTGTTGGTTCTTATTTTAGGTTAGGGTTACAGATCAAATTGTGAACAGAATTATTTGCTGTATTTTCTCATTTGTATCATAGGCCTATATAATTAATATCCTATAGCAGAGAAGTTCAACAGCAGTGTTTTTATCTAATAATTATCATAGGTTCTGGTTTTGTTATGATACTAAAGCGAAACAAGGATAATATAGGCCTATAATTATTGACTGCAAAAATCATTTTTAACCCATAAAGACCCAAACAGCCATTGGCAACCAAACCATCTACTGATCTAAACTGTTTAATACCTGTCGATCCACTAATCCTATCAATACATGTAAATAATTGGTGTAAAATACAGTTTGTCATCTTTTCATGGTCATCAGATATGACCCATTTGAACGTTGAGAGGCTCCATAGTTACTGTGGAAACACCGTCATCTTCCACAACATTGATTCACCAGTAAAACCCATGAAGTTGGATCAATGACAGTGGATGGACACACTTGTTTTTATGTTCAATTAATGATGTCTTTGCTGAAAAACTAAATTGTTTTTCAGTTTTCTCTGTTTCTCATATACTACCAAATGAATTTACTCTGAGCTTTAATGAACATCTACATGATCAGTGAATTAACTATAGGAAAATATATGATTTACACTGAAAAAATGCAAAATACTGACATAATATTACAATAATTTGTAATAAATCACTTAAGAAAGGTTAAATAGGAGAAAAAATTATTTTGGGAACTGACACAAAAGTAGAACCAGGTCTTTATAGGTTAAGAATAAAACTGGATGCATGACGGTGTGGTAGTTGTAAATCTACAGTATTGGAATAATCACTGGAGGTTAAGAGTAACTTTTAACCATTAACTCATGTCTCATGTGACTGAGAATACCTGAACCCAAGTGGATCGAAAACCACAAAAATGCATTTCGGGCAAACGTCTTAGACAGAAACGAAAATGACGATAAAAAATTTTTATGTTGCGGTAATACACAGTAGACCTATTTTTCGATCGGGACCCATCTTACCAATACTCAGGTCTTTAATTATTTGTCCCTGGGGCCCATTTAGAGCCAGGTTCTGTACTAAACATCCCTACAAATTGCTCACACCATGAAATAATCCCTACATTTCCAAGCAACACTGTTTTAAAGTTTCATAGAGGTCGGTACATACTGTATGGAACATTTCAGTTCAGTTTATGGTGGTTTACACATTTATGAGATTTCTAAGATAGCTTTTTGTACATAGAATACCTGTTGTAGCCGTTTCTGACGTATGATGTAGAAGAAATATATTCGTTTCATTGGTCCATTTTATGTTTGCAAAATGAATGCTTTATCTTGTTAGTGCTTTTATTTTGAAAAACCATACTGTGGTTATTAATGAACGAATGGACGTTTTTGTTTTTTTTTAAGGTAGAAAAGTAGCTCCATACATCCACCTTATCTATGGTAAACGGTTCTCTTCTTAGTTTTACCTTTAGATATCTGAATTCACCACCTTTAGCACACCATCTATACTGGAACTCAAACATTCACCGGGTCTCGATTGCAGATCAGAGAAGAGAAACTGCAAGATGTGGAAAAGACAAAAAAAAAAACAATTGAGAACAACAAAAAGACAAAGGGAAGAATTACAGACGAGGGTGAGAGAACAAAAAACAAACAAAACAGAAAGACATGGCCAGAAAAAAGAAATATAGTGGGAAGAATACTCAGCGTGCATGCTTCAGTTTCTTTGTGTCTATCGTCTGGGCGTCTGTATCATTTTCCAGCTGTCTAAGCCTCCTCCCCATCATAGCATATTGCTGAAAGCATTCCAATGCCACTGAGCTGTGAAGTGCTCCATAATTCCATTTCAGAGGTGATTGGAAGCTCCATTCTTGAAGTGCTATATCTGCAAGGCTACCTGCAGACACTAAAGTGACAAAGGACATTTTACACTCACTGGTTTGAGACACAGTCCAACCCACTTTTCCCTTCCCCGAGTCAGCCCCGAGTTTACCGGAAAAATTTGTGTGATGGATTGCTTTGCGATGTCGACTTAAATCCCCCTCCCCCGCTGGGAGAAACAATAGCCAGGATTCACGCTTTCAACTTTTGAGCGAACGTAAAAAAAAAAAAGGATAAAAACATCATCTTACGACTTGGCGAATGCATTCAATAAGTTAGGACGTTTACTTTCTCCCTTTCCTGCTGAACAGTCTTTGAGGAGAAGCTGATCAATTCCAGGAGCTTTCAAAGAAGAGAATGGGCCAATACTCTGGGTAGTACAGTAAAATGGGTCTTTCTGTGATGCATGACAACATTACCGTTTTCTGAGTATTGACGGACCCGGCCTTTGTCTCTTTTACTGGCAGGACTGACACTTCATTTTCAGCTTTACATCCTTGTGTCTATTCAAAGGGTGCTAGTGGGGTTAACGGCAAGTTTTTCGTTATAAGGCGGGATTATAAATCGTAATGCAGTAAAGGTGTGAGTGCAAGGGAAGAGACAGAAGACAGAGAAAGAGGTTTGGGGCAAAACAAAGCAAAAGGAGCAGAGAGGAGACGAAAAGGAACATTGAATTCTCACCGGAGCATATTATGAGTGAAATGGTGGGGCGGGCTGTAAATTACAGGTAATTTGTGTCACGAGTTGGTTGGTTTTAAATCACTGGAATTCAATGTCAAGGAGGAGAGGAAAGATATTGTGGGTAGTCAACACCGTCGAGCAGAGAGGAAGAAGAGGGGCAGCTTTTTATGGATGGGTGGAGGAAAGGGGAGTAAAAAGAGCTAAAGTATGGGAGGAGGTCAGGAAAAAAGAGACGGACAATTTTTCTCTTCTCTCTTTTCTGTCTGTTGGCAGGTGCATGCACGCGTCATTAAAGAGTTGAAAAATGTGCAAGGAGGAGGTTGTAATGACTCACTTATGACCTTCACCGGCAACTCTGGCAAAAGGGGGGTGGGGGTGGGGGCTCTGGTCTACCTGACTGTGTGCAGCTGCGGCATGAGGACTGTCAATTAACTGCAAAACAGACAAGGACATGACAGACTGGTACAGCTGCCGGTCACCCTGCCACCGTTTCCCAACACTTTTACAAGTTTTACAATGAGGTGATAAAAAACATGCTCTTCAATCAGTGTTTAATAAACTTCATTCATCCTCAGGTTTTTCCTCTTTTCTGTCCGCAGGTTCTATTTATAGGCTTTAAAAAAAATACTTCTAAAGGCTTTTCTATGACTGTGATTTAACCCATAAAGACCCAAACAGCTACTGATCTAAAACATTTATTAACTTCTGAACCACTAATCCTATCAATATGTTGAAATATTTCAGGTAAAATACAGTTTGTCATTTTTTCATATATCATCAGATATGACCCGTTTGGACGTTCAGAGGCTCCGTAGTTACCGTGGAAACACTGTCATCTTCTGCATTATTGATTCACCAGTAAAACCCATGGAGTTGGATCAATGACAGTGGATGGACACACTTGGATTATGTTCAGTTGCTGATATTTTTGCAGGAAAAAGTCATTTTTATTACAGTTTTCTCTGTTTTGATATAATAACCTTTCAAAATTACAGAAGAAAATGTTATATTAAATGGGGATAAATTGCTTAAGAAAGGTTAAATAGAGAGAGAGAGTTTCATTTAGGAGCTGCCACAGAAGTAACACTGGGTCTTTATGGATTAAGATCTATTTCAATATCCAACAGGCAAAAAACACAATACAACACTACACTAATACAACAATGACTCATATGACTAACTATTGGTTCAATGTACCCCACTTTATCCAGTGTTCCTAGTCTGAACTTCCCCTTCTAATTTGGTATGTTTGTTGTTTTCAAGTTCTAACTGCTAAGAAGAATGATTATGGTGATTAAACAAAAACAAAACAAAGCAAAACAAAATGCAGTGCATCGGAAATGAAGTCATAACATTTCTTTGGAAAAAAAAAGACGAAGAAGAATATGATGAGAAAAAAAGCCATAATGTTACAAAAATAAAGTCATAATATTTCAAGGAAAAAGTTGCAGTTTTATGAGATCAGCCTCATAAAGAACAGGAAATATCACAGGAACAATTTTATTAAAATGAGGACTGTGGGGCATCTCCTTAAATTATACTTTAGTACAGGTTTCACAAATGACCAAATACTGAGTCTTTTCACAAATGAAGATAAAGACCACATTGAAAAAAAATCTATATATTATGAGAATAATATGAAAATGTTACAAGAATAATTTTTATGTTTTTTGCATAAATTTTAAACTTGACTATTATTCCTAAAAATGTCATTGCTTCATTCTCATAGTATTTTGAGGTAATGGTCCGAAAATTACAATTTCATTCTCATAATATTCTGACTTTATTCTCACAAAATTGTAATTTTTACTGGGGCACTAATCCTCACTCACAGTCTTTTAGATACAGGTAAAGTTGGAAACATATTCACAGAACTTCCAGGATTCAGTTGGTTACTTTGGCTTCAGTATTTTTTTGTTTTTAAAGTATAACTTCCATTGCAACTTTATCCTTGTTAAATTATAAATTTCCCCCTAATATTTTGACTTTTTTCTAAAGAGTCTACACTCAATTATTCTTATAATATGACTTTATTCTCAAATTACTATATTTACTATACTTTTTTAAATAATTTTGACTATAAAAAAGGTTAGAAAATATGCTGAGTTCTGTGCACTCAGAACTTTCAAAATCTAGCAGTCATTTACAATTTACTGCATGTTATAATACTGTCAAAATGGCTTCTTCTCCAGCTTCCACTACAGGCATGAGTGAAATTACCATAATGACCCAATAAAGTCAATAAAGCACAATGTCTCAGGTTTCAGGAACCATTGGAATTTTTCCAGTTGCACAAACAGTGAAAGAGTTACAGCCATCCAAACTGTATATGTGCAGGGCGTGTCAGTGACGACACGTCAGGTTTTAAAGAGTTAAAGACACGTAATCAAAACAACTTCTATATAAATGTGTGTTTCTCCATAAATGCAAATGAAGTTAAATGCAAATAAAATTGAAAAAAAACCTTGTAATGCAGATCCTTCAGAGCTGACCTGAGTTGTATATTTTGTTGAATTTGTCCTGACTTTACCCGTCAGTTAAAACTGTTGCATTGAATTGCACCTTTCTTGCCAGTTCCACAGCATTTGTGTAACTGCCGATAATGAGATGGATGGCACTTGGCTGGCACGGCGCCCTGGGGCGATAGAAGAGGCCGCCACACTGGAGCCCAAAAGAGTGTACATGTGTGTGACCATGTATTTATTATATTATGGAGATGTAAATCTGTTTCCGCAGTCACTTGTGGGGGTTTTGCTTCCTTATATGGTTCATAAATCATTAAATTGGGGTTCATGTATGTGTGTGTGTGCGTGTGTGTGTGTGTAGTGTTTGGTTAGAGCAAATTACTCCAGAACTCAAACAGAGTCTATTAACATCGAAGCATAAATCCGTTCATTTCATAGGTCTGCAGAGACTTTTAAATGAGAATTAAAGATTAACTTTCCATTTGCATATTAAATAAACGATTATATGCGTTGGTTTTTAATTATAAAAATTCGGACGCTATCTGTAACCCCGCTTCGTGTTTCTTCTCGGCTTTGGACACATCAGCGGCTCTCGCTTGCAACATTAACATTATCTATCCACGTGAAGCCGAGACCCTCCACAGCCATCAGCAAACAACTGGCTCACAGTATATTATCTATCGCACCTGTCAGACGGCAAGAATGTGAGGAAAAGAGAAAGCCAGGAAATGAATTACAGTGTAAAACGGAGAGAGTCATCTATCGCTGGTGACAGAATACTTTCAGACTAGAGATAAGGAAAAGCCATTTGTAGAAAACAGCCACTCAGCACTTTGGGCTTAACCAGTTAACAGAACAGGTCAGCCTTTGGGTCGGCGCCGAGATAATGCTACTATAATAGCGGTAAGAAAAATACCAGAGGATACTGTCACAATAGGAACGTGGACATGAGTTAAGTTGGTGTAGTAACACATGTAGATAAAAAAGGATTAAAACACATTCTTTGATCATATCTTTTGGATTTTGTTTCAGCTACATCAGTACATGTACAGTGCAAAGACTCGATAAGAATAGTCACATTCTAACTTTTCTCTCCCTGTGGAAAAGTTGCGCTGATGGATTATTTCCAGGCTGCAGGGGAAAAGCACATTTTTGATGTTGTTGTTGACAAGCATTCAGTCTGTATGAATGAACTTCCTCTTAATATTTCTGTAAACATGAATATGGAATTATGCACATAAATTACACATGGGCGACTTACTGTGTGGTTTTGAGCAGATAAATGAGTATCAGCTAAGAGGCCCTGAAGCCACCGCCAGCCTTTAACCCATAAAGAACCAGTGCTACTTTTGTGACCATTTTTTCTTAAGAGATTTATCACTATTTATTGTAATATTATCCTCTGGATTTTGTTTTTTTTTTTTTCAGTAAAAATCAGATTTTTTCCTATATGTAATTCACTGATCATGTAAATGTTCATTAAAGCGCAGATTAAAATTGAGGGTTATTATATGAGAAACAGACAAAACTGAAGAAAAAGTGACTTTTTCTGTAAAATATATCATTGACTGAACATAAAACAAGTGTGTCCATCCACTGTCATTGATCCAATCGATGTTGTAGAAGATGACGGTGTTTCCACGGTAACTACGGAGCCTCTGAACATCGAAATGGGTCATATCTGATGACCATGAAAAGATGACAAACTGCATTTTACACTAATTATTTACATATATTAATAGGATTAGTGAATCAAAAGGTATTAAACAGTTTACATGACTAGATAGTTGTGGTCACCAGTGGATGTTTGGGTCTTTATGGGTTAATAACCTCAACTTGTGCAGGCACTTTCATGATCACATTGACAGTTCAAGCCTTGATTCATTGCCTTGTGTGCTTCTCTTAATTATAGCCACTGCTTTGGAGGGACTCAAACAGAAACAATTAAAAGAAAACCGTTTCAAAGCACTCGATTTGGTTAATGAATAGGCCTCGAATACAAACTAACCTGAAACTTCTTGCAAACTTTAACTAATTAGAGTGGACTTGAAGAAATGATACTTCCAAAAGAGGAGGTTACTCCTAAAAGACGCATTAAGGAGGGACGTTTAAGCTTAGGTTATTATTCAATACAAGTTCCATATAAGCTGACGTGTGAAGTACTCAAAGCCGGGAGCGGAGACTTTGATGCCGCTTTAATCAGTCGCAGCATCAATGGGCCAGTTTGTCTGCAATCACATGAGCTTCACTGAGGGAGACAGATGATGGGCGAAGGGAGGACTCCTGTCAGACGTGCACCTTAAATGAGGGAGAAACCCTGACAACTCAGATACATGGCAAAGTGGAGGAGTCGCGTAAGGTCGTTGCGAAAAGGTGACACAGGACGGGGCGGGTTCGCCACAGGTGTCCGAGCTTGATAAATGATTATACACAGTCACAGCCTTGAACTTTGTTGTGAATGTTGTTTGCTTGCTCACAGCAATCAATTATATCTGAGCCACAGGCTGTAATCTCAACTGAGCCGTTTGCAATCAGCAATATGTCAGCTGGACATAAAACCTACAATTATTATTATTTTGTTCATATCAGACTGATATTGATAGAACAAGCTGTTGCCAGATGTCCAATAATATGCAATGCAATTTCCTCCGTGGCTAAAATTCACCCTGTTATTTATTCCCCATTTCAGATGCATGGATAGATTTGACATTCGCCTGCGCGCCTAAATGGGAAATTATGAATTTGCGAAAACACTGAACTGGTAATTGAAAGACTGCAATGACCTTACAGTTCAGCATAAATTTATATTTTGTGAAGGCCAGGACTCTGAAAAGTACATATATATATGTATATAAAAAAGAAAACAAATCTGAGAAATACAGAATCCATGCTCATCAGCTTTCCAGCCATGCGGACACTTATTTTTCAGAGCGAGCCTTCACTGTTATGAATGAGTTTCAGACAGCAATGGGAGGAATAGATTGTACCTGCACAGAACTGATGCATAAAAGAACAGACACCATAGTGCAGCAAAGCTCATTGGCAGACTCACACAGTTAAATGAAATATTCCGACGCTTTAATCATCGCTGCAAATAAACTATTCCTTCGGTTTATGATTCAGACGTTTGTGAGGGTGGGAGAGCTGATTTGGGCTGCTGATATTGTACTGGGCATGTGGATGCTTCGGAGGTGTGAGTACCCGTCTGAATATATAACTATTTGTATATAGGAGTTGATATAATACATGCAGCTGTCTTATTTCTAAATATTAATACTCATATGATCCAGCAAATGGTAAAATCTCCATGCCAAGATAAGTTTTGAGTTGATTTTTCTGCAGCACATCTTATAAACAACTACTTTACAAACCTAACCTGAAACGTCTTTTTTTCTGAACACACAGAAAAGGGCAGGATAAATTACTTTTTTTCTTTTTTTTTTGGTTGATATGAGTATAATTGTAAAATTGGTCAGTATCTGCCCAGAGGCTGCACATTTTGCCAGTGAGATGTCTACTACAAAACTTGACTGACGCGTATATGCTTCTATTCGCCAGTCGCCATGGTTACACATGTACGTGAATCGCCATGAATGGTGCTGGCAACAGACAAATAGAAGATGAACTGAATAAGAGTAAATGCTGGAGTCAGCCAGCACAGAAAATGGGAATGAAAGAGAGTGATGCTGAATAGGACAGGGTGTTGCAAAGAGCCCACTAGCGGCAGATGTCATTGACTAAATCACTGTCTGTTTAGGCCCCTTTCACACGTACAGCACCTGCAACATGTTAGGGCTCGATCATTCAGGTGTAGCAGCGGACTTTGGTGTTTACAAAAACAGGGCTCTCTCCATCATGACATTCATGAAAAATAGAAAAGCCCAGGGTGCAAAATGAAACTGGGGTTCTGTCAGTTTTTTGGAGGAATCACGTAACCCTGACTTTGATCGAATCATAGCGTATTATTATGTTTAGCTCTGCTCAGCGATGCCCCATCCATTAAACCTGTTGTTGCACTCACCAGAGGTGGAAGTGTAGAAACAAGAACACCATTAATAGTCAGTGGTATATTCTAATTTACACAGCAATTTTGGGACACTTCCTTCTTAGTTATGTTCACTGTTAACCTGGAATCATGGCAGTTACAGAACACATTGAAACTGTTTGTTCCAAAAATAAGAACTGAATTGGGGAAAAAAAAAAAATGGTTTAGGTTTTCAGCTCCTGATGCCTGGATCAAACTTCAGTCTGAGCTCCATCTACAAACAATGATTCCTTTGAGTGATTTTAAAGAGAGCGTTAAAACACTAGAGTCAAGGCTGTTTGTCTGTAAATATCTCAACTGCTGTATTTGTTTTTTCTATGTTTGCAAATGTGTTTATTATTGTAAAACTGTAATGATGTGACTGTCTTGGCCAGGTCTATCCCCATCTCAATGGGACCAAATAAAGGTTAAATAAAAAAAAAAAGAAAATGAAAATTAGACTAGCCTGGAAAAGTAAAACATGTCAACTAAGATTTAATAGGACAATAGCCCCTCCCTCTAATACCTCTAAGTGCAGAGTAGTGATTTATTAGGATGCCTAACTGAATCTGTTCTGATTGTTAAACATGTTCAATGCACCATAACTGTTAAATACCATTGTATGTCCAGTATTTACAATTTCAATATGTAGTTTGTTTCGCTTCTGTATGTAGGTCTTTCAAGGATGTAGCAGCCAAAAACAGGGGAAAAATGTACAGTAAAAACACAAACAAACAGAATTTTAACCCATAAAGACCCAAACCTCCACAGCCAACCAAAAGCATCTACTGATCTAAACAGTAATAACTGTTTACTCATGAATCCTATTAATACATGTAAATAATTGGTGTAAAATACAGTTTGTCATCTTTTCATGGTCATCAGATATGACCCAT
>JAPQRQ010000017.1:11174424-11192332 GCA_037367365.1 Apogon talboti
CTGATGACCATGAAAAGATGACAAACTGTATTTTACACCAATTATTTACATGTATTGATAGGATTAGTGGATCAATATGTATTAAACATTTACATCAGTAGATGCATTCGGTCGTCGGTGGATGTTTGGGTCTTTATGGGTTAAAGAGAGCATTAAAACTGGAATCAAAACTGTTGGTCTGTAAATGGTTCGACTGATTGTATATGTTTTGGGGGTTTTTTCTATGTTTGCAAATGCTTTTATTATTGTAAAACTGTAATGATGTGACTATATCGCTGCTGCCTTGACCAGGTCTCCCTTGAAAACCAGATCCCCCATCTCAATGGAACCAACCTGGTTAAATAAAGGTTCAATTAAAAAAAAGATTAAACAAATTGTGAGTCCTTTTTTATCATATATTATAAAGTTATGTCTGAGAGAAATGATTGAAAAGTATTAAAGCATTACCAAACACACTGAAGAATTCTAATGGCTTAAAATTTTATAGGTCTTTGAGTCATTTAAGCTGATTTATATAGTTTATACTACGTTAGAATATTAATTTGGATGAGATGAACTATGTTGCAAAAAAAAAAAAAAGGAAGTACCATTTAAATTGACTTATTTGTGTTGCTTTGACACCACTGTGTGCATGTAGCATCAGGAGTTGTGTGGTGATGGATTAACAGCAAACCACCCATCTGGCTTACAGTACATGAACACTCTGAGAGTACTGCACACAAATTATGATCAAGAAAGACAATACATGAGGGAAGAGTGGAGTAGAAGACTGAGAGAGCGCTTTGTTCAGATCAAACCAAAGCAATTTTCACATTATTTTCACAAATTCTGCCACTGGAGATTTGGAGTATTTCATGAGACGCCCTTAAAACCAGTGGGAGCTCATACTGGTGCTGAGTTGGTTCATAATAAAGTACATCCATCAGCTGGAAGCAAGGAAAAGGAACTGTTTTTTTTAAGTAATGTGAATATATCTATGTCATTGAGAAATGTCTCTTTGGTTCAAAATGCACATAACACATCTCAATCCTCAGTAAAAAGTGGTTTGGATTAGGATGCAGATCTGAATTCTAGTCTTGGAGTTCAACACAGCGGAATTATTCAGCACGGTGGACATGATGGAATTTATGATTGTGGGTTCTTCATATACATATGGGCCAAAACTTACATATATACATTCATATCTTCACACTACAGCCCCTATGTAACACATTTGCCCTCTTTTGTGTCATTGTGGCACCATATAAATCTATACTACTATGCAAAACTCTTACCACCTTCAGCTTTATTGTTTTTGCAGGGTTAAAATGAGCATACACATTTATTTCTGATTCTGTTTTCTTTAGATACAACAAGAAAAGAGGATATGGGCACAGCCTCAAAAAACACATAAAAAAAACTGATCTAAATAGCTCCTGAGGGTTAAAATCATTTAGTGTGACCTCTGACCCCATGACAAGAAGCAGCACAAACAGAAACATCTGACATGTATTGAATAAACCTGGTGTTATCAGAAAAATAATGCCATAAATCTCATATTGTCTGAATTAAAGGGGTTAAAGATATTAAGATCAAAGGGAGGTGACACTAAATATTAGCTCTTTGGTTTATAGAAGCTGTTTTTTTTCCTTGACACTTTTGTTTTTACTGCTGTACATACTTGACATATATCCAGATTGTATATTAACACAGTGACTGAGAACTGCATATGTGTGGTCATTAGAACTTTATAAGCCAACAAACCTTTTGCAGTACACAACATAATAATAATAATAATAATAATAATAAGAAGAAGAAGAAGAAGAAGAAGAAGAAGAAGAAGAAGAAGAAGAAGAAGAATGATAATAATGATAATAATAATAATAATAATAATAATAATAATAATAATAGGTTTTATTTGTAACGCACTTTTCATTCAGAGAATCTCAGAGTGCTACAGCAGAAAAAAGAACAGATTTAAATATAAATAAATAAATAAAAGAAAAAGAAAAGAAGAGAAAAAAATAAATAAAAAGAAATATCAATACATCAGCAATTATAGACTTTCTTAAATAGATATGTTTTCAATTTAACTTAAAAAGATAGGGTTTACATAGTCCAAATATCCCAAATATGTACTGTTTGTATATACAAACAAAACAAAACCTAAATATTCACCATTTGTTTTATCATCACTGTTACTCTTGACCTCTCTGATGATAAGATTATAATTAGAACTGCGTTTACATTAAATGCATCAACATTAAAGCTGTAATTATAATCATCACACATATTAAGCACTTTTCGTTTTACTCTGCCAATTGCTATTTCGACTGAAGCAATAAAGCGACTAAATATATCATGCCCTTATCAAATGAATGTCATGTTTTTAAGAAGTGTTGATAAAACACTCTCTTAAGTGACCTATTAGAGTCCATTTCTCACATATCACATCCCTCAGAGACTTCACGATATCTCACTTTTAACACCATCACTTTCTATGAACAAAATAAGTAACAGGATAATTAATGCTAGGATAATTAATGCCTAAACTCTGTCTCCTTGAGATGAGGTTCAGAGCCGCCCTCATGATAAAAGTGGAACAGAATGACAAAGAAAAAATCCTCCTTTTTTCACTGTGGGGAACTGTGGCACCAAAAAGATCCCAAAGCTGAGATATGGTATTAAAAAGAAAAGCACCAAAGAGAGCATGGCAGCCAAAAAGTTCCCAAAGACTCAGAGTCTCATTAAAAAGTAGGATTTTGACTTTTGACCCAGTAAATCAAGATGTCAGATAGTGAGAGTTTAATATGCATGAAGGTGACAGAAAATGATTTTACAAAGTCATTGGCGATGATAAAAGGATGCTTGCAAGAAAAATACAAATTTTTACCCTTGGCTTTACCCTTAATCCTCCATCAACACCGTTAAATTTCCAGGTATTTGTTTTCAACTAATTAATTATGGGTTATTACAAATTATTAAAGACAGCAGCGTGTCCATATGATAAGCATCAAAACTAACACTAAAATCTAAAAAGTATCATCAATACCTTGAATTTTATGCTATGCATCAAATAGGTATAAAATGTTTCTGAAAATTGTTTTAAAAAGTAGAAAAGGAAATTTATGATAGGACATATGGTGCTACGATTTGTAAAATTAATGGGCCTCCATCTGTGCATTTGATCTGTTCTCATTTCAGAAAACCTATTAAGTCACTTAGCTATAGTTATGCTTTGGGTGTGAAATCCTCCTCTGAGCTGGTGCTACCCCCTGATTTAAGACTAAATTATGTATAATAGATGAAATACCAAGTAGAAGTGTACATCTGGCATACTAGTTTGCATTATTTATCTGACAATGTTAAATCTTTTTTGTCTCCGAAATAGTCTAGACCAAACTCAAGTATCACAGTCTGAGGTCATTATTGAGTAATAATAACTAAATAAATAATAACCTGTCGAATATTCACAAAGGTTAAGGTAAAGTCTGGCCACAGGATGCCATATCCCGTCTAATCCAGTGTAATTAACCACACAATGTCAATAAATAAACAGTGTTTGATAAGAGTTTGAAGTCTCACACACACACACACAATGTTTTGTTGGATAGTCTCTAGCTTTTTTGTTCTTCGTGATATTGTCAAGGACAATAATTGTGCAATGTTACAATAAATGTCTAATTTATTTCTGTCCAGTTGCATTCATTTTCCACCAAGATCTTTTATTGATAATACACTGTATACAGTAAAGTCTTCTCCATCACATCCTAAAGGTCGTCAGTTGGGTTCTGGTCTTGACTCTCTAAGTTCCAATGCTCCCTGAACCACTTTCACCATCGTCATCTTGGAATATTCCCATAATATCAGGGAGAAAAATCCACTGATGTTCAGACCTGGTCATTCAGTTTATTCAGCTTCAGGCTGAACTGAGAGCTGCCCAACGGAACCAACCCCAGATCATAACACTGCCCCCACAATCTTGTACTGTAGGTACTAGGAATGATGGGTAATCACTTCATCCACCATTCTTCTCACTGTGATAAGCGTCAGTCTAGTTTCATCAGACCACATGACCTTTGAACATTGAAACACAGTCTAATCTTTATGCTCTCAATCAAACAGATGGTTGTTTAAGAAATGAGAAGCTAGGGTTTAACAACTTAAAGGCTCTGATCTATTTCATGTATGTTGTACAGCTATTCAAGCTTCAGTTACAACCATATTTCCAATAATTTGTCCAAACTAATATAGTGTTGTATAACACTGTAATACCTTTATTACCTCACAAATTAGCTGATAATTAATCCTTCTGTTGTTTTAATACATTATCAAGCCATTAACCCTTTAACCCCTGAGATATTATTCCAGGTAAATGTGCTGCTGTTAATTTGTGTCTGTTTCAGTGTCATAAAAGCTGCTGTGGTTTTGCAGAAAAAGACAAGGAGAGGAATTGAAGTTTTACAGGTTTTTGCTAAATAAGGAACTCAAAATGTACATCATTAAGAGATTTAGGATGTTGAACATGAACTGTGAACTGGAACACACTGAACAACAACAAGTATTTGAATGTGGACCCTGTAGTTTTTGTTTTGGGGATGTTTTTTTCTAGATCAGTCTAGCTACATCGTTTTGACACCTGGTTGAACTCCAAAAAGCAGTTACACGGTGAAAGCTCAGTAAAAACACAGTAAAAAAGATAAAGGAAAAACACCACAACAGCGCAAACAACAGTAAAAACAAAAAACCACAAGAAAATGGAGTAGGAAAAAAAAGCCCAAACCATCTATTATAACGAGTCAGTCTCACTCACTGCTGTGTTTTGCCCCCATTCCACAGGTGGCGGGGGGGTGCACTGAGCATGCTCAGATGCCTCTGGAAAGAACAAGGTCTGTTCTATTAGCACGTTTTGAATTTTTTCTTATTCAGCAAACTGTTGAATTTTTATGAATAATTAAAATAAATCATACATTCAAAACGCTCACCACAGACACGTCAGGGGTTAAAGGGTTAATGTGGCAACTGATGAGGCAAATCAGTCACGAATCCACTGTGTTTGTAATAATAATAATAATAATAATACTAATAATGATAATAATAATAATAATAATAATGGATTCGATTTATATACCACTTTTCTATTAACACATACTCAAAGCACATACAATGGATCCATTATTCATTCACTCTCACAGTTACACTCTGGTGGTGGTAAACTACATTTGTATCCACAGCTGCCCTGGGGCAGACGGACAGAAACGTGGCTGCCGATTCGCGCCAAACGGCCCTCCGACCACCACCAAACATTTACATGCATTCATACACCAGTGTGAGTAGCAGCACTGGAGGCAAGGTAGGTGAAGTGTCTTGCCCAAGGACACAACAGCTCATGACTCGGACAGAGTGGGATTCAAACCGCCAACCCTTGGACGTTATTGGACGACCCGCTCTACCTCCTGAGCCACATGTAAAATATGATATTTACAATTAATGTACATTCAAACTGATATGCAGTTGTATAGCTCACAACAGATAAGAACCAAATCTAATTGAACATGTCTTTCTCAATAATTCCTGCATGAAAGGGTTAAATGGGGAAATGAATGTACACTTGATGACAACCCGTCTGGTTGTAGCATATATCTTGGTACTTTCTTCAGGCCTTCCTTATTCTAAACTTCAACCACCCTGTGACAGAAGTGAGAAATCTCATTTGGCCTCCAAGGCTGCCAGAAGGACAACGATCTGCCAGAAATTAAAGGCCAAATAGGGAGAAAATGACAGCCACTGCTGATATCAGTGTGGGTTGTATTTTCTGAAGAAAGCTACGGATTCTCCCCAGATTCAGCTTCTTTCATATATTACATTTTCTCAAATCAATTCCACCTCTTTTGCCCTGGTTGCACCCTCACACAGATGAACCATGGTGTCTTTATGCCATTGTTCTCTGGTGAGGCTCCGTTATTACACAGCATATCCTCCCTTTAGTTTTACTGTGTCAGCCCCCTTTTCCTGGAGTTTAAGCCTGCAGCTCTGTTCCTCTTCTTATTCAGCTTCTTTCCTGTGTTCCTTATCCCTGTAACCCTTTTTTCCCCCCCTTCCGTGTTTTTTCACCTCTTTTGACTCGGACTCAGCAGAACTTTAACTGTACAAAAAGTGACTGCGGAGAAGTTGCAGATAATAGTGCGACCATGTCCTTTTTCATCCACTTCTTTCTCCCTTTACTCCCCTCAATCCCTCATTTTACTCTTTTTAGCCCTCTCTCACCACCGCCCCAAGCTTTGACCTCCTTTCTCACCCGTGAAGCTCCCCGACGGCTTCCACCTGCTCCGTTCTTCCCCTCTCTTCTCGTTTTCGCTCTCTCCTCAGTGCCTCTTTTTATTCGCCTCCAGAGCTACAGCATGTTAGCGGTGGGAGCTGCTCTGATTCCATCTCCCAAATAAATGACTGTGAGGAGATAAAAAGAAGCGAAAGGCAGAGTGATTGTGCGGGTGGAGAGGGTGCTTTCGTTCCTCCGAGATAAGCAGTAACAGTGAGTGTGTATGTGTGTGTATGAGGCGAAGAGGCGGCAGAGTAGAAGCTCCTGAGGGCACCGCAATGTGTCACCTTATCAGCCACCAACACTTGGGCTTCAAGACCACCCCTCGCCGTTTCTTTTTGATCATAATGATAGGCCACTCTTGCTTTTGGGTAATGGCCAAAGGTAATAATGTGTGGAATCATATCACCATCGACCTGTGAACTTTTGCATGTGAAACTGACACACTTTGCTCTCAGGCAGGAGAAATATGTTGGCGTTTTATTGGAATAAGCTTTGTAAAATTTCTACTTCTTCATGAAGTTAAAAAAAATAATTTAAATGATATAAAGATGAAAAAATATATATCATCAGAGGGAAACGACATAACAGTTTTGACGTCTATTGTATTGCAGAGATATCTATCACATATAGAATGCTAACTAGCTAAAAGATGTAGCGCTGCTGTTTGGATTGGCGTAATACATGTGAAAGAACAAAAAAAAAACATTCAAGTGTAATTTTCATAGTCTAACTCCACTCTCTAAAGGATTTTCTACAGATTGATGCTCTGTACACACTAATGCAGATATTTTGCAAAATGGATGGAGCAGTGTAATACAATCACAAAACACATAGATATATAAGAACACTTTCCAAAATGAAAACTCCAGTTTGTGTGAGAATGGAAAACATGGGAATCAAAACCCATTTTGCTCATGTCTCTTACAGCTTTATGTAACAAACCTGCACCTGAAACGCTAAATCCAGGTGTATAAAACCGTGTGTGACCTGTAGCAGAGTGGTGTTATGGGTAAATCCACCAAATGTAAAGATAAAACGGCTGCTTATACATGACATATGACATATTTAAGCCTCTGCACCTTTGACATCCAGTATTATCCAGTAAGATGTAGTTATCTTTGCATCGTGTCTTATAAGATTAATTTTTTTTTCTAATACAGGAGGAAAATATCTGTTTTCATGTGGACAGAGTATGAGAGGAGCAAGGGCTTGAATATCCATGTATGTATGTGAGTAGTTCAGTAGGAGGTGTAAGTGTTTTCGTGCCATGGTTTCTCTGTAAACACACATTCAACCAATTGCACCTGATTCTTTCACTCCATAGTCACCCAAGGAAGTATTGCATCCATTTTCCACCAGCAGCATGCCTTCTGAACATTGTAACATTACATAGTGTTGGATCAGAAGAAAATTGTTTAGACCTGTTTATACAAATCTAAAGGAAATAAAAACAAGTGGGAATAAAGCAGAAGATTATTATAATAAAACACTATTATATATTACTATTGACATGAAATCTGTGTCATCTGTATTATTATTATTATTATTTTTATTTACATCCTATTCTCAGCCCTTCTGACTGCATCCACTAAGGAGATAAGTGTATTATTTCACATCAAGGGCAAACACTAAGGTCATCCATCTTTGTTATATAGAATATTTGGAAATAATACATTCACAGGTGATGCTCCATTGGATCAGCAGGAGGAACACTCCACACAGTGGATGGTTCATTAGCTGCTACTATGCTGACATTTCACACACTCCATTTTGATGAAGCAGTACAACACTAGACACACAGGCATTTACCTTCATCAGGTTGCAGTATGTCAATTATAACATCACATCACAGAACACCGCAATTCCATGGTTTCCTCCTGCATTAATTGGTTACTAATGTTAAACACACCAGTCGCACACAGAGTCCGTTTACATGACCATGAAAATCTGATAATTGGAAGTAATAACTGGATCTGATGCGTTTACATGCACTTGAGAAATAGGACAATTGAAAGATCCTGGTTTAGATGTTTCAGTCCATTATCAGATGAGATTTGACTAAGTCACTTCAGTTTTCTATGATTTATTTTTTGCACATATGCAGATGCAAAAGAACAAAATAAATCAGATGAACCTGTATACATTCATAAAGGTATCAGAGCATTGGGGAGAAATAAAAGTGAGTTCATCCGATTTAACTGTGTTTATTTGATAAAGCATGTGACATTACGCTGTTTACATGAACATTTGAATAATCTGAGATAATGATCGGAGTATTTGAGGGCATGTAAATGGGCTCAGTGACACAAGCTCCCTTTTGATAGCAGTTCATTTTCACATTCTAATCTTACAAATTAGACCTTTAAGGGTCTTTTCACAAGAGAAATATAAAAAATGCTGTTTAAGTTTCTCTCACAAAGCACGGGTCGGCAGCTTTGTTGAATTTTGGATGAATCTGTTGAATATCTAATTGCAGAATCAGACTTGTATTTATACATGGCGATTAATGTGAATAATGCATCTTTATGCTCCATCTATTCAACAGATATTGTTCTCCGGCTGTCACATGCACACAGCTCCCTTAAGTTCCCCACTTGCTTTGCCATAACAGTTTGGTAATTAGGACCAACAGCTGCGATTTCTGACACAACTAGTCAGCATGTCACAGATGAGCAGATCCCTCACACTTCCTTTCACCCTTTCACTTTACAGTCTGCTGCCAGCGCTCCCTTTCTTCCTCCTCTCCCTTTTACCATGACAAATTGGGATCGGAAGATGAATACTTAATGCTTTGTTTTTCTCTGTGTTTTCCATCTCCACCAATCAGGCTCCAGGAGAGCTCATCCTTCCAGCGCTACAGTCGACTGATCATTTTATTTCGTACATGTGGGAACGGTCTGAACGCCAAAATAAAGGCGATGAGTTTTTGCGTGAAATCTCGCACATCAGTGAGGAATATCACCTGTTTGTGACAGCAAGAGAGGGGAATGCTCTGTGGTACTGTTGTTTGCATAAATCTGTTCACATTTTCATGTTTCAACCCAGGATAAACACCACATTTAGCCAAATGAGCAGCAACAGCAACAGATGCCTTCAATTCAGAGGAGATTGGACACAACAAAACAATTAACTTCTAATAGAAATTACCTTCCAGATTCAATCCCTTCACAGCTCACAGTAAACACACATCAATTTCTAATTTGAAGAAAGAGAATAAGTAATCTTTTCGACCGTAACCCATAAAGACCCAGAGCTACTTTTTTATTCTAAAATCCTCTGTATTTGAAATTTTTTTTCAATGAAAATCGTGCTTTTCTATATTTAATTCACTGATCATGCAGATGTTCATAAAAGCTCTGATTATAGTTGAAGGTTATTATATCAGAAACAGAGAGAACTTAAGAAAAAGTAACTTTTTCAGTAGAATCTATCATTAACTGAACATAAACCATGTGTGTCCATCCACTGTCACTGATCCAACTCCATGGGTTTTAATGGTGAAACTATGTTGTAGAAGATAACGGTGTTACCACGGTAACTACAGAGCCTCTGAGCATCCAAAAAAGACACTTGTGACACTGTTGAAAAGCTGAGAAACTGCATTTTAAAGAAATTATTTACATGTAGTGATAGGCTTTGTGGATCAACAGGTATTAAACATTTTAGATCAGTAGATGCTTTAGTTTAGCGCTGGGCGATGCCATACTTTTATGATTCGATATGATAACGATTACTTTTTTGGCATATACTGTATATTTGCTACTCGATACCAATACTTTCAGTGATTTTTATTTTTTTTTAATTAAAATGTTACACCTAAAAGACATCTCGCATGACAAATACTGTCCATTTAACAGCTTTAATGTGCATAACCTTCATTGGCCATTTTTATAAAGCAATGAAAGAAATGTAGAAAAAACATAAATGATACATAAGTAACATAAATATTAATTAAAATATAAAAACACATAATAAATATAAATTCAATAAAAATGTAAAAATAAAACATGTATAATAAATAATTAACACATGAATTAAATACTAATAAAGTAATAATACACATAAATAAAATAATAACTTGAATGTATTCATTTCTTTTTTTTTTAACAAGACCAACACTTTTCACATTTTCATAACAAAAACGAAGTTAGAAAAGAATAAAATTGACTGCAATTCTGAGAGAACTGGGGTAATTTTCAGGTGTTTATAAAGGGTGCTGGTATTGCTGCAGTGTTGTACATTTTTACTACACAAACAACACTTTGCCATTGTTTGGTCCACAGGTGAAACATACGCCCGCCCCACACTCCTCTTCCTCTTAGCCATGCTCTCCTTTCAGACATGCTCAGCTAATAACAGGTAACTGGAATCGCCGCACTTCTGGTCACATGACATGAATGGACTAGTTCAATTTTATGCTGCTGGGGGGGTGTGTCTGTACAAAACCTTGAAGTAAGTTACCCTATAAGACTCAAATGTGACACAGGTGCTTTTATTTCACATTTAATAAGTAATCGATACTTTATTAGTGTAATCGATCCTTAAATGAGTAGTGTGTGAGTATCGATACCACAGAATCGATACGCACCCCCCCCACTACTTTAGGTCGCCAGTGGCTGTTTGGGTCTTTATGGGTTAATAGATCAGTGATACAAATAGAATGACAGTAACTTTAGGATTGTATTGATTTTCTTTCCTATGCTCATGCATGGATGAGACAACATAATAGTCTGATATCGGCATGGCCTGACAGACGTGTGTTGTCCACAGCAAAAATGAGCAGACTGGACTCTTTCCTCCTGTAATGTGTCACAACAGTAGACAAGCATGTGAGGCTTTTTATGCCCCTTTACATCCAATCTGACGAGTTCTGCAAAATGTTCCACGACAGTGATCCCAAGAGTGCAGAGCTGAGCTACTGAGAGAATTTATGGCTTCAATACGATCACCTCCAAATGTACTGACTATTGTACCACCACGTGCTACAAGAAACAAGGCAGGAAATGGCTGTATTCTTTTAACAGTAATGTTGAACTGACCCAATGTTCACGTTAACCTTTAAAAATACAGATGACTCATTAATTTTTTGCTAATGATTTTCTAAAATGCAACTCCACAACGCTTTATGATTTATGACCGTATATATTTACGCTGCATCTTTGATTTCTTTTTCTTTGTGGCAAATCAATTATTTACTATTATGCAGTCAGAAGTTGCAGATTATAAGCTCTTTGTAAAGGATGTTTTACCCTGGTGGTACAGTGGAAAATAGATAAAAGTGTCTAAGATGTTTTCCAGATATTAAATTGTTCATTGAGGCTCAGCTTTGACAGTTGACCTTTTCAACTAATCTCTGAAAGAGAAGAAGACAAATTAAGAGGATAATGCCAATGGTTTAGAGGCATAACACAGTCTGTCAACACGACATCCACTCACCAACACGAGCTGATATCTCTCTCTTCAGTTTGTTAGTAACGTCTCATCTCCAGCAGGTGCAGTGAAGCGGTGACCTTTACATGACTTTTCTCTTGGCAAACCAACACACTGTCTTTTCAGCCCCCATGGGAATCTACCTCTCTGTAGCGTAACCATTTCATTCTGTTGTATCTCTCTCTGCAAACACAGCACGAATAATAGCTGAATTTAAGGGCTGTTAAGTAAACAGAGCAATTACTCTTCCTAGTGTGATAATGACCATAATATAGCTGCTGTTGTCTTCTATATTCATCAATACTTCATTTCCTCTACAGTTTGGAAGCATTTACACATAACAAGTAAAGCTAACTTCAAGGCAATATACAAATAAGCTGGTGAGATGAAAAAGCTTTCAAATTATGTTAATGTTATATTAACATATGCTAATGTAAATCGCCATTAACAAAAAATATACCCAGTTAAATATTAAGTGCAGGAAAACTGCCTCCGGATAAATTACATTGTGTTTGTATTTGCACCTACCGCTCCCCATTTTCCTCTCTGTTTGGTTCTTCATCAGACAGAGAAAGGCCAATTATCTCCAACAGGCTTGCTGAGGAGTGACCCCAAGAGAATGAGTGGGGAGTGTTAACAATTATCCAACCTCCAAGATAAGAATTTGATCCATTTGCTCTGAAGTATTTGGCAGCCTCCACATCCACTGTGCACGTTGGAATCCTCTAAAGAGAAACTTTCTCTTCTCATTTTTGGACTGAAAATCCGTCTTGCTGTTGACTGTTTGGAGAGATGTGATTCATAGAAGGAGAGAAAATGGTCTTTTATGAACTAAAATTGTTGGGGGGGGAAGTACTATTTTCACCTTGGGTGCATCATGTTCACTCACACTTGTCACCATTGAAAAGCAGCGAGACTCAGCGGGAGGAGCTCGACAATAAACTAAACCAAGGGCAGAGCTAAGCTGTTCGATGTTCCTGGAGCTCTCATGAAGGTTTGTTCAGTATTACACTGTGAGAGTGTGTTGGTAGCCACGTGGGTGGACGTGACAGTCGCAAAACCATTCATTAGCAAACTCCAATTACTTTAACTGCCTGCGTATTTAGTGGAAGCTGCAAATAAACCCTGTGCACTGATTGATTTGAGCACAAAAGAAACAATCAGCGAACCATCAATGCAGAGAGGTTCGGCTCGTGTCTGTGCGCGTGTCTCTGTGCGCGCATTTTGATTTTCAGCAGGAAGAGTGATGGGATAAATGTACGCAATAATTGGGGTGATAGAAGGTCAGTGCTGGATTCTTAATGAGGCTCCAGTTCTGGGGACAAGGTGCCCTCTCATGAATGACACACGTGAACTAACATGTTGTAATTTCATCATCACATATAGGGGAGGATCTGAAAAATAACGTGCGGTGAAAATATTTAAAACAGGTAGTGGAAGACGGTTCATCAGTGAATTCAACTTAACAGTGATTTAGACAACTAGTTTAACTCACCCCTGTAGGTGTATTGCAATTAAGTCTTTCTGTCTTGATATCTCTGTTCTCCGCAAGATGGTCCAGGTCTAGATCTGGACACTAGGATTTTTTTAATGGATGTATGAATAGGCACTTTTAGACATATCTTATAAATGAAGGCAGCTATTGCTCTAAAAATATTTGTATTTTTAGAGCAGTATTTTTATTTGTAGGGATTGATAACAGCATAGGAGAACTATTTAGCGTTGTCAATATAGTCCCTTTTATATAGCACTTCTGTTCCAGGAATATTTCACCTTTATTCCAGAATGGCGTCTGTGTAAACAAAATGGTGGGATCATTTGGTCCCATCTCTATCACAGCTCTGTAACACCTCTGGAGGTAGTAACAGAGCCGTGATAAAGGTGTAATCATGATTACAGAATGCTGTGTAGAAGGAACGCCCCTTGTTCTGTAACCAAGGTGTGACGTTTTGATGACGTATTGCGTGTGTGACCCTCGCACTGGGGGGATTTAAAAATGAGCCATTTACAGTAAACAAATATATCAACACGACCAGAAAGATGTCCAACTGGGGAGACGCCGAGATCTGCAAGCTGTTGTCACTTTGGGCGGAGGACTCTATCCATGCTAACATTTGTGGAACGGTGAAAGACGGGCCTCTGGAGAGGTTAGCTAATGCTGTGCTCGGGGTATTTCCGATGCACAAGTTATACATCCAACTATACGCCGCGCTGCGTCACCGCCCCTTTGATTCCGCTGTGTAAACGTCCAGCCTGTCTCACCTCTGTTATTCCTCTGGTTTGGCTGTGTAAATCAGTCAATGGTGGAAAAAAGGTGGGATCACCATCTCCCCTTTTTTCCAGGATCTCTGTGTAAAAGTGTCTTATGATAATCAATCCAGGGTCTGCTCGCTTCATTGTGTTTGTCTTGTTGTGTTAGCATCAAAAAACAGTATAAACTAAGAAGTTAAAGTAGCAATCCATGTGTTTTTTGTTTTTTTTTAAATATGTATGCTTATGTCTTCTCTCCCCTTGTATAATCACTTGCACTCCTACTTGCAGAATAAAATCGATGTGAAGTTGTCGACCTCAGCGACATTCACAGCCATTCAACATATGTTCAGGTGTTTACCACGAAATGTACAGGGTCATCAAAAGTGTTAGCACCTGGCCACATACAGATGTGTTCCTTCACTAGCCAACCGGAATTTATATTGTGACAGATATTACAGCATATGCTGGCTCATATACTGATGCATGTCCTCGCCTCTAACTCTCCTCCCACCCTGTCTCTACTACCCCCTCCTCTCCTGTAACATCAAAATGGAAATGATGGACAGGCAATCTATATGGAAATGGTATACAGGTGCGCCAAACACACTGCGCTCAAGCAAAATGGACATCCCCGGTCTTAATCTGTAGCTTCCCTGTACAGAAAGATATTCTTTATGGAAATAACTGTGCTGTTCTTGGCTTTGATGCATTCATCCGCTCTAAGGGTTTTTTTTTTTTTCCAGACTCTGGTGGGAACAGCAGAGCAAAGCATTTGATAATTATTGGTGCTGTAGGTTTGCATTAATATACTGAAAAATAGAGTTGGCTGTTGAAATGTTGAAATGCTATTAAAACGTATTGATATTATACGTCGTCCCTGGTATGACTTAATCTCTATGTGTTAGATCTGAAAGTAATAATATTTTAATTAAATTGAAAGATGAGATAGGATTAATATTATAATCATACCTAAAAAAAAAAAAAAAAGGCAAAGTGAATACAAGTTGGCAAAACAGTAGCTAAATTAAATCTTTGAGACCTTACAGCATTTCTGCAGTGTCACCAAGAAATCAATATGATAAAGAGTTCTTCATACATACATAATCCTGCTCCCACTGACTTTGTACACAGAGGACTTTATTACATCCACCTCCAAACAGAGCTGTGCAATATTAGTTTTGAGAGAAAGAAAGGAGAAATTAGGGGAGTCAGAGCGTGAGCAGGAGAGGATTAGGCAATGAGGAGGGTTGTGAATGAAGGAGGAAGGAAACAGTGAGAGCCACAGAGGGCTGGTTGGAGTCCACTCAGTCTCGACACATTCATTATGCTGCAGTGGGTACACACTGTTCCATGCCAAGTTGTTGTTTTCCCCTCCGAGACTCCACGGTGCTGCCTGCAACCCAGCCTGCCTCCTTAACACAGCGCTTCAGAAAGGTCAGAGAGGACTCCTTGCCGCTTCTTACAGCCGGACCAAACTGCTGATAAGTAGAACGACGCAGCTACAGATCCCAGGTGAGTTTCTGCCGGCGCTGAGCCTCAGATGGAGAGATCAAGTAGGGCAGTCTTAACTTGAGACTGAGGGCGATGCTTGTGTCAAACAGGGGCCTCTTGAAATCCCCGACCAATAAAGAACACTTACTATTTCTCACCTGCGGGTTCAGTGTCGGCCTGACCGCACCGGGGAGACAATAAAACGAGTTAGCTCCGAAGAGTTTAGAACAACCTTTTTACGTATGCAACCTCTGGTGGTCATATGAATAAGTGCACATAACAGAAAAGTGGCAGCACAGGTCAAGTTAAGGGACAAACCTTTGATGGAGGGAGTCTGGATTTTTATAGCAGAATAAGAAACTCTATCCACTGTTTGTGATGGTGTGTTTGTGTTTATAATACTCATGGAACATTCATATTTTACCCATCCTTTCTTAACTTGTTTTTGTGCTTGTTTTGTGTTTGTTACTGTAAGCATAATGACATTAACACCACAATCTTCCACTGAGCAAGCTGCTTTTGTGTTCATACTTAGTCAAATGGAACAGTTCTATATTTTAACTATATCTGACTTTATCTTGTGTCTGCAAAAATGTCATGCTTATATCATTTTGGGAATGACTGGTTATCAGTCTATTATGAGTATGAGAATGTGGTATTGTGACTACAAAGGGTCTTTCACCTGGTTAGAAAAACAGCCAAATTACAAGCTTTAACCTTTGACCATCGAAATAAGTTTATCATTGACTAAGGTTAAGGTTAACCCTTTTATGACAGGTGTCTCTCCGGCGCTACATTTTGCACTTTAAGGCATTGAAATAACTAACTCCTGAATTATTTGCGGTATTCACAAAATTCAAAGGCTGAGATTCTGCTAGACACTAATAACTTTTAGCAGTGTTTTAGCAAGGGTTTTAGTTGTGTTTTTATGTTGAATTCCTGTTAATAATTGTATATAATACTGATAGTGCTGTTTTGGCGCGTTCTACTAGTGTGTTTTTGCCATGTTTTTGTCGAGTTTAGATGGGTTTTTTCTTTTTGGCAGTTGAAATTTTATTTCTGTAATCTCATGAAATTTTGTTTTGAACATTTACATTTGTTTTTCATAATAAATATGATAAAAATCCAAGTCCGTCTTCTAATGTTTTGCTATAACACACTGTTTTAAGCATTTATTACATATAATAGTGAAAATTAATGGCCAGATATTGAAAGTTGAGATGTTCCTGAAAAAAAAGTGCAAAAGAATTGGCAAAAAGATATTTTCTAACACTTTGAAACAAAGAAATGTAGGTGGCCTGTTATAATGGTAGGTGTTAAAGGGTTGCTTTATTATCCCAAAAGGGAAATTCAGTCACTGCATTTTATCCATCTTAATACAAACACAGTACCTAGCATTAGCATTAGCATTAGCACAAATTAGGAGCTGTGATTGAAGACATTCAGGAACCAACTCCAGATCTTCAGTAGCACCATTGTCAAGGACACTGACTGGAGAGACAAGGTAAACTTAACACAGAAAAGGCTTCTTTCTGGGAGCCAAAGTGCCATCAGTACACCACCACGCCGCCCACAACTGAGCATTTTCATCACATTTGAAGAAAGTCCCTCAAGGATTTCCTGCAATATTGAGATCATAAGAATGGACAGACATTTCCCACATGTCTGTAGCAGAAACACAATCTATTAGGTTCTCGAAAGTAGCTGCTAACCACAGCTGTCAGTCAGCTATTTTTATAACCTCCCTTTAGGAAAAGAAAAGCTAGAGATTCTATAGATGTTAAGTAAAAACAAAATAAGGTACAGAATTTTTGTCGCCTCTCAGACCAATTAAATGACCTTTTCTGTTGTGTCTTATGAGTCATAACTTCAGAAAAAACACAAGAGATAAGAAATTTTTTCACCCTGCTTGAATTATACAAGGACTCAAACATACTGTAATTCAGACCCAAATTTTAGGAGCTGAGCAAGTTGCTGTTTGTTGCGAAGATGGTAAAATAATATCTAGTTATTGCATCACACATAATACACATCACCAACACCAAGTGGCTGTTAGATTAGAATATTTCACCCTGTTCTTTGAGTTTTTAGTATTAAAAAGGCAGAAAATCACATCGAAGCTGCAGAGACATATTCAGTTACTGGAGACACATTATGATGACAGGAGTGTAGTCTTTCATATATTTCAACAATGTTACAAGCAAAATGATCTTTTAAAATGAATGTTGGCATAAACTAACAGGATCAAAACAATATATAATATAATACTTTTTTTTTCTCAATTAAGGTGCCATTGGTTCAACTACAAGGTGCGGGCTTCACCTTTCTATATAATAATAATAATAATAATAATAACAATAATAATAATAATAATAATAATAATACTTTATTTGTATAGCATCTTTAAAAACTGAGTTTACAAAGTGCTTTGAC
>JAPQRQ010000017.1:11197631-11210315 GCA_037367365.1 Apogon talboti
CTTTGGAAGAACTGTGCAAACGACTTTTCGTGTGGTTGTAGTTTCTACATGCCATATGACAATAAAGAAACCTTGATCCTTGGAAGGAAAGCACAAAAATATTTAATTTATTGTTATATCATACCCTATATCAGACACTACCTGATAAGTGTTCAAACAAAACTAAACTGTACAACTCTTGAAAAGTAAAAGTATTAATATTACAATACAACTGACGAACAGACAGAATAACCTGACCCCCAGTCTAATGGACAGTGTAATACTAACCCTACCTCAGTGCAATAATAACACCCATGCACCTTGTTTTCAACTATACCATGTATATATTCTTTATTACCTGTATAGAAGCTTATATGTTGTACTTATTTCTTATCTGTAGTATAGAGTTAGCTTTTTGTATAGTTTAGTAGTATTTAGTAGTATTTGTATGTCTAATATTTATCTGTGTAGTTTTTGTATATTGCCCATATTTCTATGTATTTTATGTGATGTTTTTATACAGTCTTTTTGCACTTTGGGTTTTCATTATTAGTGTAACAATGACAACAGAGATCTATTCTATTCTATTCTATTCTATTCTATTCTATTCTGCTGCAATTTTGCCTCTGAGATGTACAGAAGCAGAAAACAGTGTTAAGGCAGTGTAGATCCTGTAGATCCACCCCTGCATGAAACATACTTTAAATATGGGGAAGAAAAAAGTTTTGCTGCCATATTTGCTTCTTTCTGGAGTAGTTTTTTGTTTTTTTTTGTTGGGGTCTCCAGGGAGGCCGCTGTGCATTCCTTGAAGTTAACCATTACAGATTTTCCTCCAGTTCTGTTTCATGAACTTCTGAACTCTGTGAAGTCTGAGGTATCAGCCATTTTCCTGTTCATCACCATAGAAAAGACACTGCACCAGTTGTCAGTCAATACCTGGATTTCTGGACAGCAAATTCAACTATATCGCTCGCTTTTCAGGTTAGATAAATATTGTAGCACTGTAGGTCCGGAGGGGCTTTACATACAACAATATGATTGTAAAAACACACTAAACTTTTACAGCATCAGCACAGCAGTGGAACAGTGCCAGAAGCAAACTGAGTTTGTTTACTGTGCCTCTACAGCAAGAAGGGAGACGCAAAGTTTGTTTTTCTCTAAGCTACCTAAATAGGTTTGTTTATCTGTCTATAGCTGAGGGTTTCAGCCGATGGGCGGGGCCGAGTGGAGATGAGGGGGGCTTTACCTTTGAAACACAGGATACATATTAATTCTGTCCACCGTGCAAGGACTTTACACAGTCCAACTTCATTTTGTAGTCTGGTTATCTGGCAGACGCCACCATCCTCGTCCTCTCATTTTGCCTTGTTTGTTGTTGTTTATCCACTACCATTAAGCATTCACAAAGGAGGACTTAAAGGGCATAGCTCGCAATATGTTTATGCTTTGTTGTTTACAATATCTGGCCATGTTAGTTAAGCTTTAACTGCGTAATGTTTTAATACACTTTAACAAAGCAGCTGTTCAACCATGTAAAATTATAAAAAGACTTAATGGGTGAAACACACACAGCATATAATAGCTTTAATAGAACAGTCAGACGCTATTATGTTGTACAATAAACCATGTCTCACATGGTGGTAGGAAGTGTCACTTTTCCACTGATTTTGCAAGGTGATCGGCTATAATGAGGAAACATGTGCACATGTGCAAGGCTGCAAAGTTGTGAAATGTTTCAGTATTAAATCAAAATGCACAGCTGCGTTCATCCATAACCGAAAACATTTGGAGAAAAAAAAAAAAATAGAGTGCAGCACTAGACTACTGTTCACTGGAAATCATAGTAAAGCAATTTGTCACTGTATGTGTTCTTTTCTTTATAGGGTGCATTTCTGAAAAATGACCATCATAACAGCTTTGAGGCTGAGCCAACATGTGAACAGACGGTAATATATTTTCTATATAAAACGTAGACTTTTCTGAGTTTGTTTTTCAAAGACATGCCGGAGTACTTGAGGAAATATCAATGTGAAATTAACAGCACAGGCTCTTGATTACAACTATGAATGTACCAGCTCGGCTTTTTATTTATTTATTTATTTATTTAATTATTTATTTATTTATTTCCTTTACTTAACCAGGAAGTCCCATTGAGATTAGAAATCTCTTTTGCAAGGGAGACCTGGCCAAGGTAGCAGCCAAACAAAGTCCAAACAATACAAAACATATACATGATACACAATGAACAATAAAACACAGTATATTTACATTTGCAGTCTTGTTCAAAGGATAAAATCTGATGTAAGATTAAAGATTTAATCGTGTTCTAATAGACTTTAATCTCTTTTTTGTGCCCTTTTTAAAGGCAATATTAGGTGGCTTTATATCTTAATGTAGACCAGATTTTAACAGAAGAAAAATGCTAAATTATGCACATTAGCCTTGTGTGAATACTAGTGCTAATAGTGCCCATTAGATGAAGTATTTGATACAATGACATACGACCTGATAGACCTTAGATGTGGATGTTTTTTCTCCTGAACTGAACCTCTGCTCTGGATCACACAGCCTTGCTTCACGCTTAAAGCCTACGTCTAATATCTGTTGTTTGTCTTCCTGGATGATGGGCTGTTTCCATCTAATATCCTATGTCTAATATTTTTATTCATGTTTTAACCCTTTATTGGGCAAGTGACTATTTTTGGTAATTTCCGCATACATTACAAGACAGTGACAGCAACAGTTACAGTGAGGACAGTGAGTCAACAATCTCAGGTCCAATGTGGTCTACAGGGTCTGTAAGGTCCACCTCTGCATGAACAGTGAGAGTACCTGCTTTGTTAGGTACCATGAAGTAATGGTACTAATTTAAGTACTGATGTTCAAAGGGATAATGTGGATGTTGACAGGTGTCTGGATCAGCACTTATGTTGGTCTAACGTTCTAAATGTGATGTTCTAATGTTCTAAAATACATGTTCCTTTCATCTTACATGTGTTTTTCTTGTATTTTTTTTTATATATACACTTCTTGTATTTATATATTTTTTGCCACTTATGGGCAAGGAACCAAATATGGTAACTTCATTGACCTTGATTTTCTACAGGATAATAAAAAATTTAGAAAAATTTCACAAAAGTAGTAAAGTTTTGTTATGTCCTCCAATAACACACTAAGGTTGAAATTAAATGCCGAGTATTTGTATGAGTGCTCTATAAACGGTTAATTCATTGAATGCTGCAGTCTCAAACATTCAATTATTCCTTTTTTTTTTTTTTTTTTTTTTCCATATTTCAAGGTTTCTTCAAATTTTCAGTGTTTTCGCTCAAGGGATTTTATGCAATAAAACTGAAATTACAAATAAAACCAGCTGGATGGAATCATGCCTTTTGTCGCCGGCTGGTGTTTTGTTGTAGCAGTAGATAACTGCAATAATGAGCTTAGAAATGATTTTTAACCACCTGTCAGCAAAATGTTTTTGTCATTGTTACTAAAATAAAAGCTCATGTTTCACAAGGTGTATTGACTGTCAAAATAAAAACCTGATATGAAGTAAGGATTATTATTATTATTATTATTATTATTATTATTATCATTATCATTATCATTATTATTATTATTATTATACTATTTATTTATGTAATAACTGTAATAAGTCTATCAAGTACAGCACCAAGATATACACATCCCAGTAGTGAATAATCTTGTTGGGATAAAAAAAATAAAAATAAAGAGTGATAAAAGTACAGGAAACAAAATCCACACACCAGTGTAGCTCCTGTGTAAGAGTATATTTGAGCCAAGACAGTTCCAGCATTGCTTCTCTTCTTTAGACTTGACCTGACCTGAAGTCTGGTGTGTGGGTTTTGCTTCCTCTACTATTATAAGTCTGTTGTGTAGTTCTAATATGTTAGAAAGAAAATATAAGAAAACAATATAAATGACAATCTAATAAAAGAATGAATGAATGAAACTCAGTAGAATCTATTTTTATGTCATTTCATGAAAAGGTTGAACTTTAAAATAGACATCATCTAAGAAATTAACCCACAAAGACCCAAAGAGCCGCCATCGACCGAAAGCATCTACTGATGTAAATGTTTAACACATATTGAGCCACTACTCCTATCAATACATGTCAATAATTGGTGCAAAATACAGTTTGTCATCTTTTCATGGTCATCAGATATGACCCATTTGGACGTTCAGAGGCTCTGTAGTTACCATGGAAACACCGTCATCTTCTACAACATTGATTCACCAGTAAAACACATGGAGTTGGATAAATCTCAGTGGAAGGAGATGCTTGTTTTTATGTTCAGTTATTGATACCTTTGCTGAAAGTCACTTTTTCCTCAGTTTTCTTTGTTTTGATATAATGACCCATTTACTCTGAGTTTTCATGAAATATTAAATTAATTATAGGAAATTAAATGTAGGAAAATACATGATTTATAGTGAAAGATATAAAATACACAGGATAATATTTTAATAAACAGTGATAAATTACTTGAGAAAGGTTAAATAAAGAGAAAAATTTATTTGGGAACTGACAAAAAAGTTGCATTGGGTCTTTATGGTTTAAGATGGAAAAAATGACAAATAGTTTCAATTCTGCACCAGCATGTTGAAAGAGATAACTGTGATTCTGACCACTGGCTACTTAGAAATAATGCCATCCTGAGAAGATGCTGCCTTAGGAGAGAGAGTCTTTTATCTCGAGTAGACAGAAATACACAAAAGTGGACTTTAATGTTTAATTGAGACATTTTTGTCAAATCACATCTCTGCTGGTGTGACAACCCGAAACTTTGCACTGTTTGACAAAGGACCGACTGTTTCTGGTATAATGAGGCTCAAACTCCATCCCCATTTTCATTTACTTTCCACTGAAGGACTGAGCGCCGCGGGAGCGCTGTAAAGACAATCCTTTCAGGTACTGAGCTAAAACCAAGGTTTATTTTTTTTATATGTGGTACCTGCAGGTGTTGCAGAACATTTGACACTCAGCCTCTCAACCAGTCCGTCTTTCTTCTTTCTCTCACCTCACCCCTCTACCTCAGGAACCACCAATTATTGGAACGAGAGGAGGACAGGAGGAATCGGAGGCATTTCAAGAACGTGTTGTTCTGTTGTACCATGATAATGATGGATATGAAGGAGTGACATGGTTCTCCTCTGTACTGTGTGAAATGGAGCAGACTCTAGAGATATTTGTGCTTGTCTGCGACCTCCCTCAACATGTTGCAGACTAATGAGTACAGATCCAGATTGGCAGACCGACAAGTTGCCAAAGGGGTTAAAGAGAACTTTGATTCCCCTTAATCTGCCTCTTCCTTCAGCAGCATGCTCGCCCAAATTGATTATTAGAAATAGTGGACAACTGTTTCCTCACTGCAGATATTCAGCGGGTCTCTAAGCTGATCAGTCCTGCTGGGAGAGGCTTCGACGCCTGGCTTTCCCAGACAGACCGTGTTGTTCTGAATGCTAATGATCAGGAAGGAAACAGTTTGTTATCTATAGACTTTAAGATGCACTGTGTCCATTATAAATGATGCTACAGCCGAATGGAACACATGTGTAACAGCAATCATGTCCGACTGTTTAGTGACAGGACACATGTCATGCAAATAAATGTAAATGTAAATGTAAATAATGTCACAGAAGAATGTGATAGTAGAAGATAAGGTCTAATTTACTGAACATATGCACCATATGCTGAGTTTGTACCAATAATGGGCATTTTCACGCCATTATTTCCTTTGAATCTCTTCAACACCTGTATGTATATAGTATATATTTTATTTATATTTACTTCAATTTCATGTAGATTTGTACATATGCAAATCTTCTATTTTTTCTGCTTTATTAGTGTATTATATTTATATTATTTACTACTTTTATCTCTTCACACTCTTACTTTTCTTTTTTTTTTTTTTCTAGTGTTTTTTTAGAGCAGGGGTGTTGAACTCAGGTCCTCGAGGGCTGCTGTCCTGCATGTTTTAGATGTTTCCCTCTTTCAGCACACCTGTTTCAATTAATGATCAGCTCATCACCAAGCTCTGCAGAAGCCTGATAGTGATGTAATGACGTCCAGGTGTGCTGGAAGAGGGAAATATCTAAAACATGCAGGGACACCGGCCCTCGAAGACCGGAGTTCGACACCTGTGTTTTAGAGCATTTCTGTATCCAACTGAACTATTGTGAACAAGTAATTTCCCTTATGGATCAATAAAGTGTGTCTAAATCTAAGTCTAAGAATCACTATCTTGCTAACAGTGCACATGCCTCATGTTAGGAAATATGCACAATCCAAACCATACCAGTATGTTTTTAAAAGGGTTACAGTACCTGTAGCGGCGAAGCTAACCAGGCTAACACATGTAAGAGATACATCTGTTGGCAGTAGTAGTTTTTATTCCTCCTCCATTTTACTCTGAGGAGTGTATTTCATCCAGAAAGAGTTACTAAAACCTAGGAACCTTGATGTTAATTAACTGTATTAATTGTCAATTAGGCTTAACCCATGGGTCAGCACTTTCAGGACAGTTTCCAGCAGAGATGTGTCGGCTCTGAAAGATGAGAACTGGCTCTGATCTGGGAGTCAATGTCCTTTTTTTTTCTCCTCTCTTTTTTTTCTTTCTTAGAATGAATGATAATGAACTTTTTGCCACAGTGCTTGGTGATGGTGCTTCACAATGTTTCACAGCTAAAACGTGTTGATGCTGCTGTTTTTACACATTGTAATTAGCTTTTCATTTGCTACTTGGGGCACGGAGTTCAAAGTCTGATTTGTATGGAATTGCTTTTGTCATTTTATTATTTATTTTATTGCATTCGATGATGTTATCACAGTGCAATAGAACTGTGACTGTGTTGTAAGTAAGATCCTTCCATTGGATAATTATGGCAGTGATTAATATGTTTCAGCTGCAACAAGTTCATGAACTCTGATGCATAAGTAGCGTCTCATTTCTGAAACAACCATCAGTTTGATATAGAGCACAAACATTGGACTATATTTCAAAAGAAAAAGGTCATGTGGTCTGATGAGAGGTGGATGAAGTGATTACCCATCATGCCTAGCGCCTACAGTACAAGCCTGTGGGGGCAGTGTTATGATCTGGGGTTGGTGAAGTCAGCTGAACCTGAACATACAGAATAACCAGTATGTACAGTAAATCGGTGGATTTTTTTTCCAGGACCACATGCACACATTCCAAATGCCAAGAATGGTTCAGGGAGCAAGATATGTCATTTTCACACATGGATCAACCACCACAGAGTCTAGACCTGAACTCCACTGAGAATCTTTATGACATGATGGAAAAGACTACACACAGTGCTCTGACTCACACATCATCCATACAAGATGTCGGTGCAAAAATGAATGCAGCTCTGGATGAGAATGAATGTTGTGACATTTATTGTGACATTGCATTAGCATTGTGTGAAATAAACAACGTCAAGCAAACAAAAAACAGACGGACTGTGTACTTATTCCATTTATTCCGTTAAGAAAAATCAGTACACGTGGTAGTAGTTGATGTTGGAAATGACAAGGTTTTGTACAACATTGAATAATTCAGAATATATGGGCACAGATATCAATCATTGGTCAAATGATTGTTAATTTGGCAGCATTATGAATGCCCAAGGTGGTTCTAAATGAAGAGCGTTTTGGGAGATGAAAGAGCTGAACTGAGCCAAATGATCTGGCTCATGAAATAGAGCAGGAATTCCCATCACTATGGTCAACTGCACAAATTTATGTGGCGAGCGTTATCACTAAATCCACGGATTGTGATGCAGGTGTACTTTATTTACATGAACTGAATTCCCAGCTTAACTACTCAGCTGAAAAGACTTTAATTATATGTAAAGGTCCTATAATATGTTGGAAATATATTGCACGGCCTATGCCTCCTAAGAAAAGCCTGAAATCACATAGGTTTAGGAAAGGTATCAAATGTCTGTGAACCCGCTGTGGTGTATCAACAGCCTCCAAACATGACACATTCCCCCCCAGACAGAAATCTCTCTTCCTCTGTGTGTCTGGGAGCGCTGGGGGCTGAATGGCTGATGCATCAGTTTTGTGACAGTGAGGCAGTGAGCTGGAGGCAGCTGAATCCAACAGAGGTTAAGGCAGAAGAGCTCCCACACAAAGATTCACTTTCCTCAAGGGGCCGCCGCAAATGTTTGCCTCACAAATTAAGAATTAATTTAAAGGTGCTGGTGCAAAAAAATCTCCGAACCAATTACCATTGCTGTCTGAGATACAGTCTCTGGAGTCTGAAGAAAGAGGAGGATGAGGGGGAGGGGTTTTCTATTTTTAGATACTTAAAGTGTCTCCTTAGAGAGGTATTTTTGAAAAGCCTTAGGTAGATATAGACAGAGACGCTTTGCACCTTTTTATTCTCTCCTCCATACTGTCCTATCCCGTGACACTAGCTCCTTAGGTGGTTAATGAATAATCAAATACATTTGACCATTTCCTCTTCCCAGAGCATAAGCACCATGTCTACCAAGGTGCATTGAATTTACATCACATTTTAGGTATTTGACCGGTTCTAAGTGTGCCTTAAGAAAACACTGAGCTGCTGCATACAGAGTAGTGTCAAACCTGTGCAGATTTTAAAGGTTCGGTTCTGCCATACGGACGCCTGCTTGTATGTTCATTTAAGATCTACCTTTTTATTTATTTTCCTAAATCGTGCCTTTACATCAAATCAAATACTACACTCCTCAGTCAGTTAATTTATGATTATTTAGAAGAGTCTAAATCAAATTATGTTGGATTATTCTTAAATTGTGAAGTGAAAAAGCTCATAAAGAAAGCTTTTCCCCCTATTCATTATATTTAAAGTGAGGTCATAAAAAGAAAATGTCTTATTTCTGTAAGTCTGTAGAAGAGAAAAACAATGTGGGAGGTCAGAGATCAAAAAGCATGTTGGAATTAAAATGACTTGCAAAGAAGATTTGTTATCCTGCGTGACCTTAAGTCTTTAACATTTTAAAGAATGCATGTAAAGGTTAACATTTTCTGCAGAAAAAAGTATTTTAGTCCCATTAGAGTGACATCTTAAGATTCAAACCCCCACCTACAGAGTTAGCATCTTCCTCCCCAATGGCGGTACATAACAGTGCAGTGCACATTGTAACTAAATCCTTCTACGGTGCTGTGTCGGCAGCAGAAAGCACTGCACTGCTCACAACTTCCCACAATGAGCCCACAGAGCTGTCAGCAGCAGCCACCACGGGGGGAATAAAAGATGAAAATGATTCATGTGATGTTATGTTGTGCTCCTCGGTAAATCAGCCAGAACAAGTAAACAAATTTATGTTTCTTAAACTACAGAGAATGTGACAAGTGAAGGAAAAATATGCATGAAAGGTTGTATTCTAGCCTCTTTGTCCTTCTGGAGAGTGAAAGGGGGGGTGATTTATGGGTTTGCTCCTGGTTTCAATAAGGCTACGAGAGTGTACTCTACGCCATATATGTGTGTTTGAGTATTAGTCTGACTGCTGTGTCACCTACTGTACCAGACAGCTGGGCTAGCACCACTCTGTTAATTCCGACCATTCAACCCAAACTGGCAGGCTCAACACTGACAAATGAAGGTCAGATATCTGCACAAATCAACACAAGGAGAACAAAACACCACGCCGCACTCAAACACTTTGATTGCACATGCTCCATCCACTCACTTTCTACAGCTCTCCACAGGAGTGTTGGCAGCCAGACTGTGTCTCCCCACTCCCAATTCCCTCCTGGTTTTTCATCATATCATCTTTTACAAGGCAGACAACTCCAGAGAGTGGGCTTGTCACAGAGAAATCAGCCGTCAAATTCAAGTCTACTGTAAATGACCTGCCATTGGTATTCAATCGCAGAGCCAGGGAAGAAAGGAAAGACTCCTGACTGTAACATTTCCATTTAATGCTCTCCTAGTCAAATACTTACAGTAAAACTGATACTCACTGCCCCCCGCTGACTCTGCCAAGAACTGCATTGTAATGTACTGCCGGCTAAAAGCAAAAGGTCTGCAAGATCATTCATTTTTGTCAAAGAAAGTGTGTGGTAACATTAATGCCGGTCCAAGCCAGAGGCAGAAAGCACACTCATACAGCCCCTTAAAATGGGAGAGAGGACTTTAAATCCTCAGCACTTTTGTTCCACTGATACAAACCGGTACAGCAAACCAGAGAAAATACAGGAAAAGTGCAAATAGAAAAGAAAATGTGCACAGAATACATATGACCATTTATAAATAATTTAGTCATTTAGGCGCCTAGGCTGCTGAAGCAGTGATGTATGTCTTTGAATGTATGCGTAAGTCATATAGTAAGTACAAGGATATACTGTGTTTGTTCCTATTGGAAGAAGAATAAAGCTGTACCACATGAAACTCCTTCCAGTTGGAGATTGATTTTCTCAACTACTTCTGTTTTTTTTTAAAGTAACATTGATTTAAAAAAACATCCTAAAATATATTTCTAAAGGTGAATATGTATATGTAAGATGTGGTACTGGGCTATGTTATGTTATGTTATGTTATGTTATGTTATGTTATGTTATGTTATGTTATGTTATGTTATGTTATGCTATGTTATGCTATGTTATGCTATGTTATGCTATGCTATGCTATGCTATGCTATGCTATGCTACATTACATTATGCTACGCTACACTACGTTACGTTATGTTATGTTATGTTATGTTATGTTATGTTATGTTATGTGCTCATGTTCTACTAACTAGTGGTACCCAATTTTTCACACTGTTGCTGCTATAGAGGAGCAGAAAAGAGGCACAGAAGGATTAAGGATTTTCAAAGAAACAAAAGAAAACAAAAACCCCAAGTCCTCTACGTGGACATCATTGGCTGTTGGATTTCCAATAGTCTATAATCACTGCAGAAGTCATCTGTGATCTGCATGCCATTCAAATCTGCAATGTTTGTAATTTGCAAAGTCAAATTTAAGTGCAAATGACCATCCCTATTTCAGCAAACACAGAGGTCCTGTTCTAGTATTAGTCCTGTATTGGAGTCGAATTTCTGTGAATTAATGGGATGCATAACATTTTTTGTTTCCACCGCACATACTGTATATTCTGGCTTTTCCCAGTTGACGATTATGGAAGCTGGCTGGTGATGACAAATATAAACTTTAAACAGTGTTTTAGGTGGACATTCACTTAAAGAACATAAATCCTTCGGAAAAACAGCATCTGAAAAGAAGATGGTGATGGACAACAGCACATGGAAGGCATATTTTTCTATCTTTCTGCAGTTATCTGTAAGTGGTGAATCTGCCCTTGACACCACAACTGTGGAATAAGATCAGTAAGTTCAAGTTAAAAAAAAAGATTTTGTTTAACTTGTGCGAATGCGCTGCATGAAACACAGATGCGGGGGGTTAATTTCCAAGTTACCACGGGCCCACAGATATACTAGTCCCGTGTAAAGAGGGCCAAAGACAGTCATAAACTTAGAAATCTAGTTTCTTAAAGTCAGCACAAAACAAACTACAACACAAGCAAACAAGCACAAACAAATATAACAAAATAAACCTTTAAATATTACTCGGATACTTAATTTTTTTTCCATGTATGAACAAATGTAATGATTATGAACATACACCTCTATTTCCAAGAAAAGTGTGACATGTTATTTTACTTTTTTATGCCCTTTGGCAAAGATGTCAAGTGTGTGACTGCGTGTGTGTGTCAGACAGGCGAGGGAGGGAGGTCGTAATTAGCTGTAATAGTAATTAGACTAAAGGTCGATGTTAACAAGACAGAGTATCTAATTTCTCACTAGATATGAATTTGCACACAGATTGCAAGCTGTGAGGACACACACAGACGCACACACACACACAGGTGTCCTCACACACACAAACACCCTTGGAGGCACACCATTACTCATATGTACACAAAAAAAGTAGGCCGACATTTTCATTCTGGAGGTGAGCTGATCTTGCTCGTGACATTTGGCACCTAACGCTTAAGCCTCCCGTTCGTCTCTTCAGCCACTGCATCTCATTAATGCTGATAGCCAATTAACACAAGCAAGAATTATTAACCTTTTCTGCTTCTCCTCCATACCACTAATGACCCCAGTGTGCTCTGCTACTTATCTTTATCCGTGCTATCCAGAGACACAAGTGAGTTTATTTCTAAGCCCGGAGCTGGAGTTAATGCGGCAGAACTCATGAGGAGGAAGATGAATATACAGTAGTTGTGCTTGTGTTTATTGTCTTAAAGGGCACAGCCACCTACCGGGGGGATTTCATAAAGATTATATCTAGAAGAGAACTATTCACCTGCGAGGACTTACTGCCAGGCTCTTTGATTTTGCTTTATGAGCCCTAATTTTTTCTGCAAATGGCGTCAAACTATGCAATAATCACTACATGTTACACTTCAGTATCGTCTCACTACTGTCTACTATGCAGTGGATGTGTGGGCAAATAAGAAGACAGCTTTAACAACAGCAGGAAAAAAATAGAATCCGTTCTCTTTGATAGTGTAATGTCTTTGTGGAGGAATAGGAAAGACGCTTCGAGGCACAAAGATTCTAAGATATGAGGACATGAATGGATAACACTTGACATGAAGCTCCCATTGTGAATTGGTGAGTTATATATATATATATATATATATACACATATACATATATATATACATACATATATACAT
>JAPQRQ010000017.1:11264200-11278772 GCA_037367365.1 Apogon talboti
CTCCCATTCACCCCCTGCATAAATTGGCCGGGTCATTCAGAAGGAGCCCATTAAAGGCACATGCCATTTACTCAACAAATGGCATCAAACCATTAAAAAGGAAATTGCTCGAAAATTACCCCCAAGTCAATTAGACTCATTATTGTTTGTTCAGAAGCAGAGGGGGGGATGGGGTACCATGAGGGAACAGCTACCTTCAATACTGACCGGTGTAAGTTGGAGTGTCACAGGAGGTCAAGAGGGAGGAAGGTGGGGGTTCAAACACCTGCTGGAAAACAACAAGGACGCCAACCTGAATAATGTGGCAAGTGGCAGACAACAACCCGGATTACAAGAAGAGGACGAAACCGCCTGATTGTTGTCATGTTTGGTGTTGTTGAAAGCATTCCAGCCACTTCTCAGATTTTTGATCAAGCTCAGGGTAGTGGTGATTTGGCTGGGGGTTTTGCGCGTCTTTGTTACAAACCAGACTGTAGTGACAACATCAGAATCTAGATGTGATAAGGCTCTGCTCAGACTCTGCCCCAACCACGCCATGCTGTCATTGCAGTTATCTACTCCAACAGGCTGTCCACGGCTTTTACACGTTAACTATACACACAAAAGGTGCATGGAATGTCCAGCTACACAGCTTCATTAAAAAGAAATGTGGGTCAGAAATCATCTGATAAAACATGACTTTCATTGTCGCGGTAAGTGAGTTTTAGGAGGCTTTAATGTAAACACTATAGCTAGTTTAACCCTTTTAAGACTGCCATTATAACAGGCCGCCTAGGTGTCTTCATACTTTCTTTTCAATAAAAGTGTCAGAAAAGGCCAATTCATTTGCAGCTTCATTTTCAGAAAGAACTTAACTTTCAATATCTGACCATTAATTATCATTATTATACATAATAAATCCTTAAAATAGTGTGTATTACTAAAAAAGAAAAAAAACGGACTTGAAGTTTTTAGCATATTTATTATTAGAAACAACTGTAAATGTCCATAATGAAACTTTTTGACATTTCAGAAATAAACTTTCAACTATTTTATATCAGCCAAAACATGCTTTTTGGTCTTGAACATCCAGTCTCCATATTATGGCTTCATATTTTTTTTTTTTATTTCCAGTCGTTTTTTAGCCTCTGTGAAAGTCTCTGAAACAGTTCCTTTCTACTTGTGATAGAGTCCCACATTGCTGCCGTATAATGTAGTGTCAGAAAGCTCAGGATGTCAGCTTTCCAACGCTGTTTCAATTTTGTGGATAGCACAAATGGTTCAGGAGTTACAGTAATTTGTAAAGTGCATAATGCAGCACCGGTGAGACTGCTGCTGTTAAAGGGTTAAACATATTTTTTATTACCATTTTGCTCACATTTATTCATGTTACTCATAATATACATTTTTTTAAAGTGTACTCTATATTCATCACACTTTTGATGTGATGAAAACACATACGTTAGTAGTTTCTTTTGATACTTACACTGTATGATTGAATCCATTTTTCATTCAAGGTTTTATTATGACAAGTCACCAGTGACCACATGATGGATGAAGATAAGGTGGGATCTCTTAAGTCATTTGCATCTGCTGGTAACCAATGACATCAGGACAAAATTATGCAACAGTCTATAAAGAAATTTTATAGTACAAATAAAAATGGTGACCTTCTGGTAAAACTAGATGAGAAACCAGAGAATAATCAGGTTTATTAGGATTTATCCTCTAGAAACCACAAAGGTCAGCATGAACATTCATGTCAATATGAAGAGCTGACCATATCTACATCATATATGAGGTTAAAATATTCAGTGTATCTTACTATATTTATTTTTAATATGTGGCTATAGGTGGAAATGTCAGTAATACTCCTTCCAGCTGCAGAAAAAAAACATCTGTATTTAGTCTTCAGTGTGATAGTGCACAATCAGCAACAATATCCATTCATTTTATGCTCAAGTGACTTTTCAGTTGTCACGGATGTTTTTTTAATTCTGGCTCCAAATGGCCATGATGAATCCACATCGCTTAGGTGCACACGTGATATTTTTCACCTCATTACCAGCATCATACAAAGTAGATATCCAGCCAAAAACATTATTTATTACTATTTACACTCAGGAAACACATGGAAAAGCAATTCTATGAATCATGCAAGATACAACAGTCACAATAGAGCGAGGTAAGAGAGCTTCTCCTGTTTTCAGTGGAATTTGGGGGGAATTTATGATGTGTTCATATTGATGTTAAACATAAAAAACTAGAATAAAAATATAAATACCTGTTGTAAAAATTAAATAAGTAACATTTTTTGTTACAGCAGTCACACAAAGTGTAAATATTTTACATAAAGCTCTGCCTACAGCTTAATTTTTTAGGAGGATTTACACATAATGTTAAATAGAAACATATAATATATATATATTGAAATATGAAAAAAAGGGTCCCTTTTTTAAATCGTGTCGTTACATCACCAAAGAGACGCAACTGTATGAAACAGTAAAGAAATAAACAGGAATATAAACCATTCTCACCTTCACAAAGCTGATCTCTGTCGATAATAGTTATCTGAACATTATTACTCATGTTATTTCTACCTCACTTCAACTCAGTATTGTACTTGAAAGTATAAGAAACACCAGTTCTCTTCCATTACAAGACACACACATATTTTGCAAAAACTAACATTTTTCTCTGTGTTTGGGCCTCTTGTCCCCACATAAAGACACATCTACATACACAGTGGTATTTTTAATGCCTCAGGTAATAATATATGTTGACATCAGTTTTTAACAAAGTAAATCCATTGTAAAATCACATTCGACACTAGTCAGCGGCAGATGAAAAGTGGTTTTGCTAGCTTTTCTTACATATGGCGCTGATGCTGAGCTAGAACAGCTCAGAGAAACGTGTCTGGTTCAGGGTTCGATCTATTTCAGACCACGTGGACCTCCTACCTCCTCCCTCCTCCCTCCTCCCTCTAAGCCAAACTTCCTAACATCATAGCACAGTGATGAAATACTGCGTTACGTTACTTTCTGCTGGTGAGTATAAATAGTTTTGCCAGTATGACGCAATCACTCCTGTATAATATGTAATAGAAACATGTTAACATAGTAAAAACTGGTCTTTTTTTAGTCTCAAATCATAACTAGTTATGATTTTATCCTTTCAACATCAGTGTTGCTAAAGTTACATGTTATCCATGTGTTTCTTAAATGCATTACTTTCTTCATTTTTGCTGCAAACTGCAAACTTCTGTAAAAATGCCTCCAAATTTCACCATATGTTTACGCACATGCACAATATATGTTTTAAAATGTAGCACCTCAGTCATTTTCCTTCACATTACACAAGATATGTAGTTGTTAACCTGCTTAAAATGGATACATAGACACACACAGAAAAAAATAAGTTACTGTGTTTTCAGAGCTATATATAATACAAATTAATTAATTATCTCATCTTTTAAAGGAGAAACAAGGTTGGGGGCACTTAAGACTATTGAAAAGCACTCGGCGGCTCCAAAATATAGATCCCAGACGGCTTCTTTTAGTGAAATGACGGGAGGCTTTTCAAACTGCATTCTTTACAGGCCCCATACCATTAGACTGAGAGAAAAAAAATGAGAGGGGGGCACGCTGTGTCACACACAAAAGTAATTGAATCACTTCCTTTAAGCCATATTCAATTATTGCCACTCATAAATGCACTTAGGTTAGCTGTCCTGTGGGTCCATTTATCAAGTCAGAGGGGCAGTCAGGATGCTCTTACGGAATAACACAAGGTATCATTTAGCTGGATTGTCAGTGAGCAGTTATTGTCAAAATACAGTGCAACTGTGGCTTTTTATTCATTGCTAGTTGGTCAATGGGGGGTTTGTCCTTGTCGAGACAAGGGCAGCGAAGAAAAAGTGCTTTTTTTCAAATGATTATTCATGTCTACTTTCTCACATCTGATCCTCTCTCCTGGTCTGACCTTGACGTTAACACAATGAAAGCTTAAATCTGCAGAGCCAGCTTGGAAACAATGCACTGCAAACAGCCCCAGGCTCTGTGCAAAACTCAAGAGAGAACATTTATACTCTATACGGTCTAAAATAAACAATACAAAAGGACAGAAACTTTTACAACCTCCCAAGGAAATGGATTTAATTAGAACATCCGAGTGTCTTTGAGGAAGTCGTTATTTAACACGAGGTAAAGACCAGTAAAAGGAGACAATTTCATTATGGGGATCAATAATTTATCACATTAGCAAGTAAACAGTCTATTTCTGGAGGAAACGCGGCTAAACAAATAGCTGATTGTGTCTTAGGAAAGACGATTGGGGGGGGGGGTTGCTAAGTCTGTTTGCTGTTTCAGTGCTCCCACCATCATTTAATTCCCCAAATGATCTGTGCAGTAACCCAGCTGGTCTGGTCCTGGGCTTGGATCAGAGCATACAGTAGGCCGCCTTTGAAGGGATCAAGGAAAAGACTCCTGCTGGTCAACAAACAGAGTTCAAAACCTCACAGGCTGGAGGTTAAAAAACAGGGAATATTTGCCGTAAGACAGACTCATTTAAAGCACCGTGACGGCTTTTATGGACAGGATGAAAATATAATGACTACACAGAGAAAAGAGACACATAGTGAACAACACACCAGAAAGAGTGTGAAGGAAAAACAACACGGCGCTTTCCTCTTGCTTGTTCAAAAATCTGCTTATATTATTTATCTCTTAATAAAATATTTGCATTTTTTACTATAAATGCCAATGAGGCCGATTAATTAAAACACAAGTATGTTCTTCTGTGTTGTACTAAACATACTGAACCTTACATTCTTTGTGGTTAACGTATGAAAGGTATAATATATGGGAAAGAGCCAGCGGGACAGAGTCCAAATGAATGATGGGAGGAGGAGATGAGTGTCCTGTTTACCAGGTGAAGACAGGACAGACTTTGATGGAAGTTGTAAAAATCCCGGGGTCAAGGAAGTGTCTGCTGTGTTTTATGTATTTTTAAGTGATTGTAGTTTCAGAAGAATGTAAAGCATCGAGCTTTATGTTTTGTCATTTAGTCATAAACAAGTGGAGCAGGAAAACAAGTCAGAAAATCTCATATCCAAATCTCATTGTTTCTTCTTTTTTCTTTCTTCCCTTCTCTCTCCCTTATGTGTGTATGTATGTAACTGTATTGTTGTCTTGTGAAAAATCAAAAATAAAATATATTTAAAAAAAAAAAAGAAAATGTCATACTTTAATGTAGAATCAATTTCCTTAAGAATTTGAGAAGAATTCATTCCCTATTTATTATCATGGTTATGAAATTAGTTGAGATTTTTATTTCATCCTCGAGTTTTTGGTTTTAATCAGAGTTTAGTTTTATAAGGGCGTACATAGTTTTAGTTCCATTCGTATTTTCCTCGTTTCAGTTTTTTGATCAAGAGCAAGAAGCTCAGCCCAGAATGGAGCCGAAAGTATCTTAAAGTGGCTCCACTCCAAGAACTTACAATGAACTTTTCTGTAAATATAAAAAAAAAAAAATCAAACTTTTTTTTCCAGGACTCATTCTGGCCTCATCCATGTCATCTGGAACCTCTAATAACTGATCTGGTGGTCCGTTGTTTTTCCTTCATTAATCTCAGGTCGAATAGAGGCATTGATGTCTACCATGTCAGACTTTGATTGACAGGTCTATATATCAGTCAGACTTTCAGAGTGTTGGTTTATTTAACAAAACACTTTTTTTTTTTGACTGACAGCTCGACTGTAGTTCTGGTTAGTAAGTTCTACTATTAAGACTGTAAAATTACTTAGTTATAGAATACTTCATGAATTTACCATTTTACCGAGTTACTAAGCTAGCACTTAGCATTAGCTCACCTCTGACCCCTTAGGCTCCTATAGTTGTGACCATCTTGTCCAAATATGGTCACTTCTGGCTCCAAAAAGCCAGAAGTGACCATATTTGGTCACTTCTGGCAATCTCTCTACTAGCCAATGGCTAGTAGAGAGATTGCCAAATCTCTCTACTAGCCATTGGCTTTAAAATGGCATTTCAGAAACCAATGGGCACCATCATTTTTCCACTGTGTACAATTACATAGTCAGTCTATGGTCTTCATATAGATTTAGTCATTTTAGGTTTTCAGTATGGTGTTGAACACCAAGATTTATAAATGACGAAATGAACAAATGGCATCAAATATAGTTTCTAAAAGATAAGGTACCATATTGTGAAAAGTAGTGCTTTTATATGTTTTATATCTTCATTTTAGATCCTTTGAATACGTTTTATGCAGCAATCACAATGCAAATCGAGGTGGAATATGAAAAGATTTTATATGCAGTGTTATTTTAGGTGTTTGTGTAGTTTAGTTTAGTCTTTAGTCAACTATAATAAGCCTGGTTACATTTCAAAATTGCGAGGAATGAGTGAAAAAAATAAAACCTCTGCTGTCTTGGAGGCAGTATGAAGCAGTCAACAACCCTCTAAAGATCAATGAACACCAGCAAAGGAACAGGCGGAGCTTGTGTCGGCCAATCGCAACAGGCCTTGGGGAGCAGCATCTGACGCAAACCAGGAAGCCACCTGATGTGAGAGGGGTCAGATAAACGCAACAGAACTGACGGTCACACGGGACAGGTGCTTCCTTAATGATACACATCACACTTGCGCACACACAGATACACAAATACACACACATTCGCAAACTATATTAGGCCTGTTGCTCATCTCCTCCCTCAGCTGTGTCAGAGGCTTTCCCAGACATCCAGCCCACGCACACACACACACACGCACACACACACACACACACACACACACACGTATGCTCAGACAGAAGAGGCGGGGTTGGGAGGACAAGCAGGCCAAGGAGGACGGAGGACAGGGCACGCACGCAGACGATTCTGACAACAGGCAGGAAACTCTAGAGAGCAGCTCCGGCTATTTTCTCTCCTCCTAAACGCTCTCAGTTTCCATTTTGGACAAAACAGATAGGAAAAAAACATAGTCATTAAAAAAAAAAAAAAAAAAAAAAAGATAAACAGGAGCTCTACGAAAAAAGGCAAATAAACCTTGAAGAAGGTATTCAAAGGAAACAGAGCACCAAAATAGGAATGTCTCCTCTTTTACGTATGAGAGGGATTTGGATGGCTCATCCATCCGATTGTGCTTCCTCCTCATATCTGCAGGAAAGCATACATCGAATACAGCCTTTGGGACCCCTGCCCGGCCCCTCTGTGTCAGTGAATGAAGTAGCGTAAGTGGGAACAAGTGAGGTGTCCATACGTGCAGATTGCGCAGCAGAATAAGACAATAGGACCATCACAGCACTGGAGGAGGTCATGAAAGGGGACAGCTGGGGTTAGGGACGAGAACAGAGAGGAGGGGGCTCCTCTGAGTCAGTGCACGTATGCAAGGCTGCATTCTCTAATAAATACACAGCGCACATATGCACACGACAGCACACATACACATTTGGAACTTATTAAACTCCTACCCTGAGGAGGGCTGCAACCAAAGACGAGACACTGCTCTCTCTGACCTAAACTGGGCTAGACGTCTTCCTGGCCTCACTAAAACTCTGCGGAAGGAAAAAAGAAGAAGAAACAATGCTGCAATTTGCTAAATCATAGGAAATTACTAATTATACTGTACATGATGATAACAGAAGTGCATCCTTTTGTCAGTATGTCATCAGCTTTAATAGTAGCTTTGCTGTTGACAGAAATAGGGCTCCATCATCTAGTTTTGGGTTATGGTAATGTCTCTAAGATATGATTACAGCCACTAGTTTGGCTATGCAGGGACAATTTATGCTAAAATGGGGCAAAATGGGCTTGGCCACAAGTCAATGAGGCCAACACCAAAAAACCAGAGATACTTTGGAAAACTTCTCTTCCACACTCCCATGTAAACTCTCAGCACATATTAAACTTAATCAAAGTTTACCCAAAAGACCACTTAAATGTACACAGGCGACCTTTTATTATGTGGGTGACAGGGGAAAAAAAGAAAAGAAAAGAAAAACTCCAGCCAAATGAGCAGCAATCATTTTTTATGACAAGAATGTTTCATTGTTTTTACAACAAAAAGGATTATACTGAGACCCAGGCGGGCGGGCTAGCTGCCGGCTGCTCGGGCCCACTCAGCCCAACCGAGTGTCAGTTGAGCACAGTGGGATCTTTTTGCCCGCTTTTGTTTATTTTCAATGGCCCATAAACAGCTCCGACAAACCAACAGACAAAAAAAAAAAAAAAAAAGACACCCTTTTCTCCTCCTCTTTTTCGATTTAACTTTTCTGCATTTCCCCCCTCGTTTCTGTTCGCATGTTGCTGTTGCTTCGTACCCACAAACACTCTGGGATTGTTTTGAGCTGTCTGGCGGAGGAAGGAAAGCGGTGTGAGAAAGTGGCTGTTTTTTTGCAGCGGACAGGAATTGGCCTCACGGCGCACGGTTCCTCTCCTCGCAGCGGGAACAATGCCGTGGCGTCACACCCCTGCACTGACCCTCGCTGTTTCACATGGAAAAATGTTCCCAGAATTCCGCTCCCAGGCTTGGAGGTATAAGGCCGAGAAAGACAGGAGAGAGAGAGACGGATGTCAGGGAAGGTAAAAGGGGAGAGGAAACCTATGCTACCAGGAGCATTTGTAGCCATGGTGACCCAGGCTACAACTCCTGAAGCTGATTAGTTAGTGGAAGGAGGGGGTGTGGCTTAAAATCACACATCCCAACAGCCAGTCACATTGTCCGATTGGGAGTAAAGACAGGGTATGAGGTCTGCCAGGTGAACTATAGTACACTACTATTACAACTGGTTGCATTGTACCAGTGCCTCCTCCTTCATTCTCCACTCCATTTCACTTCACTCCCTCGCTCATTACTACATTGTTGCCCCTTCCCGCTCTTTGTATATAAAACTAATCAGGCTAATCAGCTGTTGTATTAGAAGATGTGATATTGGCACGCAAACTTTTAACTTGAAAGAGTCACATTAAGGGAAGTAAGTAAGCGAGATTCCCAACGTTGTTTCGTGTCCATTAGGAGCTGCTAACAACACTGTGGTTAGTCTAAACCAGCAAGAATGGGCTCCTGGAAAACATCTGACTGTTGGCTTCTTCATGTAAGGTTTTGACCATAACTACAGATAGATTTCTTTTATAAAGAAAAAAACAATAACATGACCTTTACAGTTTTCCTGCTGTCAGTTTCAGTTTTGCTTCCTTTCGGCTGATCGTCTGAACCCTCATGCTTTGGTTCTGGTGTCCAACCCTGACTCTGAAACCACGTTCATATGTAACTCAACTCTGACTGCTGTAAAAAGAATATTGCACAAAATAAAAGGTTTTATTGCAAAGGGGAAAAAGTTGCATTAAATTTCAAAGTGGCAAAACTGTTGATACTGAATGTAAATATATACTGTTTATATGTACTTTTCATCCTTCTCAGTTTAGTGCAGAATAAATACGACTGCATTTTATGGGGAAATTTAGACAATGGCAGCATTTGGTGATGATGCCAGGCCTTGGTTTAACACATTTCATTATTTAAACCAAACCACATTGATTTCCTAACCCTAGCAAAAACCGGTTTTATGACGTAAACCTAAAAACCTACAGGTGTCAGGGTTAAAGCTCTACTCTATAGGGGCAAAGTCCTGCATTTAGTACAGTATATGTATCATTCACCCCAGTTGCCTTCTACCACCTCAGAAATGGCAACAACATCACAAATCCCCCACTTACAAATGATATTTCCTGGCAACAACTGATCACATTTTATGTAATTAGCCATTTGAGTATTTCATGATGGCAACGAAACTGAGAAAAACCACAAGTCATAAACCCAGAGTATCTTCTACAGTATGATTCAACAAACTGTTGAGGTCGCTGGTATGTATTGATCCCCTCCTCTGCTCAGACCCGTCATCTTAAATTTACATTCTTTCTAGATCGGGCTAAATCTGGCAGCTGATTCACGTTAAACTACGGAGCAAGAGAGTAAAATGCATTAGGCAATAACTCATTTACAGCAGCTACAAAAGTATGCTATTGTGCTCCCTTAATAGCCTTGCCAGTAACATTACACCCCTGTGCTGTTTGCTCTGCACAATAACCATTTTATATGCCCTTGTGAACCTGGAGTGTTTGCACAAAACCCCAGTAAAAATCTGTGCTGATCTTTTATAAAGATCATAAAGAATTCAGAGAAAACATGGCAGCTGTGTGTTCACTGCTCTCAAAGGAAGGGTTTGGACTCATTACACTATACACATACTCATAAGTTAAAAAATATGATTTAAAGAAAGTTTAACGATGAGGTGCTGTTTTCCAAGACATGCTGTGCTTTAAAAGAAGCCGGAAAGAATTGTGGTAAAGTTTTTATTGGATGTAACCATTAAAGAGTATAATGTACTGTGTACTTAATATTTAGTTAATATAGTGAAAGTTGTAGTTAATAGTTCTATATTTACTACATGCAGATAAGAGGGAATTTAAATCTGTCTTCCAGTAACTGATCAATGGAACTGTACGATATGATCCTCACTAATCGGAACCAAAATAAACATGTATCAGGAATTGGAATGATTCAATTCACTGGATTGGAAGAATGGTATTCATCCATTCAGTATAATTCAAAGACTTGTAGAACCAATAGGTGGCAACGCCTTATCAATATCCCTTCCATATTGTGGATATTAACCCATAAAGACCCAGTGCTACCTTTGTGGCAGTTCTCAAATTATTTTTTTTTTCTCTATATTTAACCATTCTTGAGTGATTTATCACCATTTATTATAATATTATCATCTGTATTTTGCATTTTTTCTAGGTATTTTCCTAGATTTAATTTACTGATCATGTAGATGTTCATAAAAGCCCAGATTAAAGTTGAAGGTTTTTATATCAGAAACAGAGAAAATTGAAAAAAAACAAGTGTATCCATCCACTGTCATTACTCAATCTCCATGGGTTTTACTGGTGAATTAATGTTGTAGAAGATGACGGTGTTTCCACGTTTACTACAGAGCCTCTGAACGTCCAAATGGATCATATCTGATGACCATGAAAAGATGACAAACTGTATTTTACACCAATTATTTACATGTATTGATAGGATTAGTGGATCAACAGGTATTTAACATTTATATCAGAAGATGCTTTTGGCCGCCAGTGGATGTTTGGGTCTTTATTGGTTTAGTGAATTTGCCCTTGGAATCAAGTTCATCTGTATGTGTATCTATATCTGTTTTTTTATTTTACATATATTACATTTGTGCATATACATACAGACATTTTTTTCGTATATTTTCCTACAGACATAACTACAAACTCAAAACAGGTTGGATCAATAGGTGTACATCGGTGGTAGGTCACATAAATCAGCAAAGAAGCCTCCAAACATGCACAGTAAGATTTTATTCCTGATGGTATAAGCATAAAAGAAACCTAGCTTTACACTCTTTTTCTTCATCTTTATTTGTGGCATACGACTTCAGGTGCAATGATGAGGTGGTTCTGCTGTTTGGTATGATTTTCAATCTAACTAAACATCGTCTGGGAGTCCTGTTATACCAAATCTGCAGACATAATGGTAAATTTTCAGGAGTAGTATCCTGATAAAAATGACATAATGACAAAATATGATAGGACTCTGCATTTTACAAAACATGTTAAACAAATGTATTATTAGGTATATGATCAGCATTGTTGTTGTTGCTATGGTTACAGACGCACGTATCTTATGCAAACCTGCAGTTTAAAAAAAATCTTCACCTTGGAAACTGCTGCCTAAGACGAGATGCCAAATAATATCTGTTTTGGAAAATATCCACATTAGTGTGGACAGGGCATAAGACAATTGATGTTTTTCCATCATGATTTGTCATCTGACTGTAGGTAGAACAGGCTCTGTGGGTTTGGTGCACTTGAAAGACACGCTTCAGGGACAGACAACGAAACATGCTGATTAGGACAAAAATACAGGCGATAAGGGTGGCACGGTGGTGAAATGTGAGCGGCTGACTTGGTATTTTGATTTGTTGAACATTGAATCTGCAAATTTCAGCATGGCTGACTGTGAAAGGGCAGCTCTGATGAAGCCAATAAAAGCCTCTAGTCAATCACAGCCTAAAATATCATGACAATCATAACAAGTAGCAAAAATCAAGTCAAGATGTTTTTTTTTGTTTTTTTTTTGCACCGCCTTTAGCATTACCCACAGATTTTGGATGAACAGTAGAGGTGAATGAGATCAGGACTAGGCAGAGGATGAAAAAGGAAGCGGGCTGTGATCGTAGAGGAAATGGGGTGAGGAATGAAAGCAGGACCTTGGAGGAGGAGGAGGAGGAGGAAGAGGAGGAAAAAGAGGCGCTGCTGCTGCTGCTGCATCCCACTCGTCTTTTTGTTTTAACAGAAGTTGGCAGCACAGCGCCTGGCCTGGTTGGCACTGATGTAGTAAACGGACTCCACCCTGCGCTGTGACTCACTGTGTTGGAGCCTCATAATGAACACTGCACTGCCAAACTTTCTCTCATTACCTTTGTCTCGTTTTTTCACCCGTGCACTCCGCTCTCATCCATTCTGATTCATCTACACAGCTGGTCTGGCTTTTCTTTTGTGCTATATTTTCTCTTTTTGTCTAAACATTGAACTGATTCTTACGTTAATGAGACCAAAGTGACTGACCGCGTCTTTCTTCTAACCCAAGTTTTGTTTTGTTTTTTTGCACCATGACATATTACAAAAATAAACTAAACATATTATTTTGGCATCAAAAGATGTCTATAAATTATGCTGAAAGTGCTAAGTAGACAAACAAACTGTTTATGTCTTGTATTAAAGTTTACGAGAGTATTCCAGACACCAGAAAGAGACAGCGTCTGAACACGGTTTAGACATATAAAATATTTTGCTCAGGGACATTCTCATAAAATCTACTTTTGTACGAGAGATTCAATAAATTTTAACTTGGCTATGATGTTATGTGTGAAAGAAGAGAGCAGATGGGAAGAGTTTGAGTGCACTGTTGCACATAAAAGCAATAAGTACATGTTTTACTGCATCCCCATAGTCCCTATTTGTGAAAAAAAAAAAAAAAATTTCAGTTGACTTTGATGAGGTCAAAGGTCAGGAAAGGGCCTCGCACTTCTGATAAATAAAGCCTACCTTGGTTCCCACACCGTAAACAACCTTGTGATGTCAGTGATGATCCCAGGGCCAGGATGAGGGCAATAAACAGGAAGTGGCTCAGCAGCAAGCTGCATCCCATAATGATCAAGACAAAAACACAGACAAACAATCCGAAATCACAGCAAGACACAAAGTGACAGATAGCACGGACAAGTGACCCCGAATCACTGCACAAACTTACAACAACCCCAAAGACAAACAAACCGGCTTCACGCAGAGTGCCTCGCGGCTAGAAAAGAGAACCCAAGAAGGGCCTTTTACAAAAATCAAAGACACACAATCCCAAACAAAGCAGTAAACACAGAAACAGACATGTAGAAACAACTGGAGATGTGTGCGAAGAAGGGTACAAACAGACATAAACATAGTGGGGGTAAACACTGGGGAGCCAACCAGGGACCATTAGGCCCTTCACATCAGATTCAACAGAGAGGTGCATCAATATCCTGTATTATACACAAAATTGAAGAATCATACATCTATACAGTATGTCTATATGCTGTAAGCAGAGGCCAAGAGCGGTGAATGTGGCCTTTGTGTTAAATTCAGCTGCAAATCCCCCTCATCGGCCACCCGAACTGTCTCAAGGCCACATAAATCCTTTTTGAACCTCTCGCTTTCTCTGTAAACAGCTGGAGCCAATGTTTTAACACACTACAAACACACACGGAGAAGAACATACAGTAGGGATTCCCTGCGTAACTCTACTCTGCAGATGACAGCAAGCTGAGATAAACCATCTGCACACAACTTCTATAACAACTTGGCTATTTGTCCCACCTTTACATTGTCTCTAAAATGCATAGTTTAGTGTTTTTTGGGGTAACAGCCTCAATGGCAAAATGAAACTAACCAATATAATACAAATGATACTGTTTTTATGTTCAGTTTATGATATATTTTGCTCAAAATTAAATTAAATTTTCTTCAGTTTTCCCAGTTATACCTTTTTGCACTGAGCTTTTATGCACTTCTACATGGTTAGTGAATTTAATACAGTAAAATACATGGTCTTCACTGGAAAAATGCAAAATGCAGAGGATAATATTAGAGAGAAGCTCACGGCAATTACTGAACAGGAGCACAAAATGAAAGTGTTATTAAAGGTTTTATAGAAGTTCCTACAACTGCCTTTACTTTTCTTCATCATTCCTACCAAGGTTTCTTTATTAATTTACTGAATTATTTATTGGCATTGTTTTCATTGCGTTATTTATGTATTAATTATAGATTTCAGAGGTTCAGAGTGAGCAAGAGCAAACCCTGTTTAACCATAAAGACTCAAATATACACCAGTGACCAAAAGCATCTTCTGATCTAAACTTTTTAATACCCATTGATCCACTAATCCTATCAATACATGTAAATAATTGGTGTAAAATTCAGTTTGTCATCTTTTCATGGTCATCAGA
>JAPQRQ010000017.1:11308493-11319989 GCA_037367365.1 Apogon talboti
ATATATTTTAGTTCATCCTCTCACTGACTAACTTTTCCTTTCTCTTCCTAGAATCTAGAGAGCGGCTATAAGTGCAAGTGTCCCAAGGGCTTCGAGGGCTCCCACTGTGAGCACAGCTCGCTGACGTGCAGCGACTCCCCTTGCTTCCATAGTGGCAAATGCAAGGAGAAGGACAATGGACGCAGCTACATGTGCGAGTGTCCCCGCGGCTACACCGGCCTCAACTGTGAGAAGAGAGTGGACAAGTGCACGTCGCTTCCCTGTGCTAATGGTAGAGTGTTCCTCCTCTCTTTGCCCCCCTTTCTGAACTTCCCCTCGCTCTTTCGCCCCCCTCGAATTCCTGCAACTGGAAACACTGTGGAACAACAGGAATTGGTGGGAACTAGGTGTCTATTGTCCTCCATATAAACACTCAGCAGCTCAGAGCAGCAGCTTGTAAATGTCACCACAGCTCGCTGCAGTTGTTGATAAAAAGGGACAAATATCCAGCATAGCTCGATTTCTGTCTTACTGTAAACACTGAAGGCTTTGGGATTGTTCTGTATCGCAGAACAATACACAGCACTGTGGTCGGACTGTGGGTTTGATGGAAATGTGTGAAAAAAAAGGGCCTCATGAAACAGATAACGGAGATCAGTGTGTTTCAGATTGTTGAAATGCCTGTGTAATGGTGGATGCCGATTCGAAGTCTGTGGATATTAATATTAACTGTGCTCGTTTCTTCTCTAGGTGGCTTGTGTTTGATCCATGGTGGCATTCGTGTGTGTAGCTGCCGTGCAGGATTTACCGGCCAGCAATGCGAAATCAACATCAATGAGTGCGCCGGCAACCCCTGCGTCAACGGAGGCACCTGCCTAGATCGGATCAATGACTACACCTGCGCTTGTCCTCCGGGCTACGGCGGACGCAACTGTGACAGAATCCTGGACGAATGCTCTATTCACCCCTGCCTCAACGGAGGCGTTTGCACCGGTGGCGGCGGACCCGGTAATCCTCCAGCTACCTGCGTCTGCCCCTCAGGAGTCACCGGGCCTCGCTGCGAGTTCTTCGCCGCCTTAACGTCTCCTCCTAACCAAGGCGGCTTCCAATGGGCGGCAGTTTCTCTGGCGATAGGGCTGGTGGCCCTGCTGGTTCTGCTGTGTATGGTGGGCTTGGCGCTGAGACACATTCACAGACACGCCCAGAGGGAAAGGGGAGACACAGAGACTATGAACAACATGTCTAATGTTCAGAGGGACAACCTGATACCAGCCTCACAGCTGAAAAACACCAACCAGAAAATTGGTCTGGAGGTAGACTGTGATTCAGAGAAATCAAACTTTATCCATAAAAACTATCACTTGGACTCATACAACTCGAAATCGAAGGAGTTTAAGGATGACAAGTCACAAGAGGAAAAAAGTATAATTTATGACAAGTGTTTAGAAGACAAAATGCCCTTGAGTAGAATGTACAGGTAAGAAAAAAAACATTCACGCTATACTTAAGACCGTGCACTTTTCCCTGCTAGTGATAATGATGTATTTGTGTGTCAACGTATTTAAGAATTCCCACTTCACACTTTTATTTATTATGTTCATTAAGTGGATAAATAGTGTATATGGAGCTCTGTTAAGTGGAAATAATTGCTGTGGTTGCTAGCACCTTGACTTGAACCCAACAAAGAGCCAAATGATGTTTTCTCAAACCGGAAAACAATACATCTTTTCACAGAGTTTACAACATAAATTACAATTACTTTGCTAAACACCAGCCCCATTCTCTGCTCCCTCTATGTGTATATATATATATATATATATATATATATATGTACGGCTAATGCATAGTTGTACCATGTGCTTCTAGTTTGTGTAAACATAAAGTGTGATTTGTGTTTGCAGTGAAAAGCCAGAGTGTAGGATATCAACGATATGTTCCTCAAGAGACTCCATGTACCAGTCAGTATTTGTTATAGCAGAGGAGAGGAGGGAATGCGTCATAGCAACAGAGGTAAGCTAAAAGAACCACATCTTCATCAGCATTTCCAGTGAACCTCTCATTTCAGATGCATCATGATGTCTCAAAAGGATTATCTCTCACAAGTGGGCTAGCATTTACAACACGGGATGATGGTATTTGTAGATGGACTATGGATTTGGAGTTAGCCCAGTGAACTACATTTTTGGATTCAGTGAATTATAACAGCTATTCTTTATCTTGGCTACATCACGATCCAGACTCTGACTGAACATATACTGAGTCCTCACACATGTTTGGCCCTGCTCGGTCTCAGCGGTGCTATGTTTTACTGCTGTGGCATTCGGGAGGGAATTTTTTAGATGTTTAATTCCAAGTAAAATATAACAATGCTGAAGCTTTTGAGGTGTAATAGTGTAGACAGTACTGCAAAGATAACAGTTCGAGTCTTTAACTCTTAGAATATTGTTGTTATTGTACTTTAAGTCTAATTACTTCCTCTTTGTTTCCCCACAGGTATAAACTGATGGGTCTGAAAAGCAAAGGGACGTGGAAAAAGACACAATCGAGGCAGAATATAATATTCTGGATTGTTTACAAATGCTGAGAGGAGACTGGAGATTGTTTTAGATGTCCACTGCTGCTCTGGAACACTTGAGAACTAGAGAGGGGAAGACGCTCTGCTCTGCAAACTGAGAAACTTTATGTTGACCGAGTGTTTGTATGCAAAACATGTACAGTGAAGGACCTCTCTCAGTTGTGACAATGGTTTAAAAAAGACTGATAAAGAGACTAAAGACACAAGGGGTGAAGACTGAGAGCATCAGCGAAATAACTAATTTATAATGTCGGCCATTCTGGACAGTAAAAGGAGGTGAAGGTGGAACATTGCCCCTCATATCTGACTCGGCCTTGTGTGATAATCATGACTTTTACAGCCAACCAATCAGTTAATAAGGTGCCTAATATTTGACCCCTCCAAATCCCCCCCCCCCCCCCCGTTCATCCATATCCACTACTGCCAGCTTCGCCTGCTATGCAAGACTCAGGGTCGAGACGAGTGAACTCACCCACCGTCACAATCCAACCTCACAAACACTGAGAGTTATGAATGTAACTAATAATCTTCGAAATAATCTTCAACTGTCAATCACGTGAAAATGACTGGTTGGACTTTTCCATGCAACGGTGAAGATTGTATGCAGCCCAAACTCACTAGAAGCCTTAAAAGAGGGGGTTTGAATGCTAAATTTGTGCCCTTGTCTGTTCTTGGATCGTTTGCACTACAGAAAACAGCGGGGGAAAATAGGTTTTAATCAGCGGAGATCTCAAAAAGAAAACCACAGGAGCGCAATACTCAGAGCTGTGCCAGCAAGATCCAAGAGAGAGGAAAAGTGTGCATAGAAAGTGTTTTTATGCAACCCAAGTGAGAAAAACAAAGACTCAAGACAAGGAGAAAAGACTGTCACACCACTGCCTGCCTATAATAAATCTCAAAAATACAGAACCAATAATGTAATTTTTTTAAAATGATTATTTCCAGAGTTTAATTTAAATATGACACACTGCTCTTTATATGTTTTATAATATTATTTTGTATATAATGCATATTTATAAGGACCAAACTTCTGAAGAATAAACTTCTTGAAAACTGTTTTTAATTTGATGTCAGTAAATGGAAAAGGAAATTATTTTTGAGGTGTTTTTAAATAATGAAACTGAGTTCAAATGATGGTCAAATGTGTCTTGTATTCATTTCAGTTTTATCTGCAGTATGTTTCATTTAAGGGGCGAGTGTTACAACTTGGATCCTCCCTCCAGTTCATCTTCATATTTATAAAGTGTGAACAGATATAAAGCCGTGAGATCCACACACTCCGATCACATCGTGTCATATTTTGGACATCAGGTAGAGACATAAACCCTCTCCTGACCGTAGCGTCATACTTCAAGTGATTCCTGGAAAACCCCCTGGCTCCCATTGAGCACACACCCACCCCTCTTTCTCTCTCAGGCCCTAAATTGGCTTGAAATTCAAATCCGTTTCCAGGGAGACCACCCCCTCGAGCTGGAAATGGTGAAACAAAGCCAGCCGTAGGGCAAAGGGGAACGCCCCCCCGCCCTTCATAATGCTTGCACACGCGTCTGCGCACACACAGCCAACCAAACAGATGCCGTGGGGGAGCAAAGGAGCGAGGAGCGAGTCTGTAGTGCCATAAAAACAGCAGCATATGCCAGGCCTCTCGCCCTGCGCACAAGACACACAGCACACCAATCCCCTCCCATAAAAACACACAGGAGCACTTACACGCACCCCAACTGCCTGCCTCCCCTCCAGGGTTAACAGCAATATTTCAATGCCCGGTTCTGTACCACCCACTCCTGCGAACAAAGCTCAGGAGAGGACCTGGCACTGGGGGGCCGCCACTAGGGGGGGGGGGACCAGATGGGAGCCAGTGGATCTGGACCCACATAAATAAAAAAGAGCTCTATTTTAGCAAAGTTGACCAGTCACAGCAATCTGGTCCATCTTCGTGCCCTTTGACCTTAAACGCGGCTGTTCCAGTAGCTTTAGTGGATCGGTCTTCAAATGCGCTCTAGTGGGGTTCGCATCATCTGCTTTTATGAAATGCAGACCTCTTCTGCCTCCAATTAACAGAAATCCTGTGACAGTCAGCACCCCTAATCAGCACCAATCAACACTCAGCGGAGGATCTGGATGCTCTTCCCCTCACACACATCCTGTTGACCTAGGCATCCTCATCTATGGGCTTATGTGTGTGCAAAAAAAAAAAAAAAAAGAAAAAAGTTTGCACTAAGCAGCACAGATTTAAAAAAAAAAAAAACAAAACTCTGGCTCAGAGTTAATCATGTGGTCATGGCCCCTCAGGCTCAGGTGTTTTCACCCACGGTTCCACTCACATGTGTAAGTAGATGCACATTCCCATTTACACTTGATGACAGTGGCGTACACATGCTAGGGCTCCGCTCTTTGGCCTCTGGGTCTCCATCGCATCGCCAGGCATTTTCATTGTGTTATAATCACAGCATCCTGTTTGTGACCTAGTGACATCAGTTCCTGTTTCCTCCCTGATTAAAAAAACGCAGCACATGCCGGCGCAGGCCAACTGCTTTTCTCACGCATCGCTTTCTTCAATCTTCACTCGCTCTCGCAGATGACTCGGGTTTTCAGGAAACAACCTCAAAACAAACTACAGCGCTGACAAAAACCCTAATCAGCACTATTTATTCTAAAGGCAGAAAAGGAAAAAATTCTGCGCATAGCTGGCATAAATGAAGACACAGGAAGCACATTTGAAACACTCCTCTGTATATATATGAAGAAGATGTGAAATCATCATCTATAACTTTTTTATTTATTTTATATTTTATTGTCTTTGATCAACATGTGTTCCTCTGCAAACTTTACTTAGTCTTACTTACTTTTCCCTTATGTAAACATAGTTTTTACCAGTATAATTGACAGTAAATTCAATTGGATGTGATTCTTGTCCTGATCTGATGGATGTAACCTTACGCTGGCCGTATGTGTAGTCGTCTCATTAATTAACACTAGGTGTCAGTAAAAAACCCACACACAGGAAATAAGTGGTCACTACCTGCCAAAATAAACCCACAGGTACATTTACATTCAAGTCAAAGGTAACATATGTAAATAAATACGTTAACTTTCACTACTTCGGGATAAACAAAAACATGCACTTGAGTCATAAACAAATCAGGATGTACTGTGGATGTTTTCTTCCATGTATGGTCCCATTCTTAAAGATCTGCTTTTAGATGCCACCGAGGTGTCACAGTAACCTAACTCCTGACCTACAAAGAATATTTACATCACACTAAAAACCTGCCCTACTTGCTCAAATGGATCAGTGACTTGTTTGTTTGACTACATATCTGGTGAACGTGACAAACCAAGTAAAAACACAACGTAATGTAATGGTAAATGCAAACATTACTTGTACAGGTAAAGATTTAAACAGGTATTTTCATTTAACACAGGGTTTACACTATTATATTACACTGACACGTATATTTCTGCTCCATTTAAGTTGTTGTTTTAGTTATTTTGGTAAATGTTTATACTTTCTTAAGTGAATTAACCCTCTTGGTTTAGTCAGAACATGCACTGATTAAACCTAACCTCTGAATTCATGAAAAGCTGACATTAGAAATCTGTGTTTCAATATAATTGTGATTTTTTAGAATATGATGCATTACAGTAGACAGATTCAAGATTTTTATTTTCCATTTGTGCAAAAACCAGGAAAAAACACCTACTCTTAAATAGAAAGTACTTAAAACGCTGTACAAGAATAATAGAAATAAAACACAAAAAAATATAATGAACAAATTATGAATGCTGCAACTGAGGTGTGAAAACTACATGGTAAAATGTATATGTATGAAAACTATATGTAAATTTCTATCTAATATTTAACAAGGTAAAATACAATTACCCAAAAAACAAAACTGTTTCATTGAAAATATAGTATACACAATGTAAACATCAGTAGTAACGGAAAATTATAGGGAGGTGGTATTGCACTTTTCCAGAAATATATAGGGAATAATGCACATAATATTGCACAAGAGGTGGGGTAAAGTAGTAAGGAGTTATTGCAAAAAACTACCAAATAGTAATAATAAATAAAATAAACACCACCTTGAACATCTACAGCAATAAAAATACAGCATTCACAGTAAAACAACATAAAAAAATTTAATCCAAAAGAATCATATTTACAAAAGACAGAGATATTATTATTACCATTACAATTTTTTCTGCACTATAACTATTTCTAATTTATATACTTTTGTTGATATTACTAATATTAACATAGTTTTACTTAAGTAATTTTTTGAATTGAGAATATTTTAAAAGACTGAAACATGCACTTGTAGTGAATTATTTTCATGCTTTGGTATTAATAAAGGATAAGAATACTTCATCCACCACTGCCAATAATAGACAGACAGGTGAGTGCCGAATATGTCAGCAGATTAGAGACATTGCTGTCACTATGACAGTTTAAGTGGCCTGTAATGAGAGCGGCCCAGAGACTCTGTGACAGCAGGCTCAAGGAGTGGATGGACATGAAAGGCCACGGCAAAAATGGACGGGAGCTTGTGCATGACACGGGCTCACCCAAAGGCCTGGATTGTGTGCTGCTTTAGATTTATGAAGAGCTGATACAGTTGTTTGTCCTCTTATCACGGCCGATAATTCCAGCTATTTATAGATAATCTATTTATTGAGCACCGATGAGTCTCTGGTACTATATCAGATTCACCGGGGGGAGTGGTGGGCATCTTTGTACGTTTGATCAGGTCTCACATTTGTCAGATCTTTCTATGAATATGTTCACTGTGTTAAACTGTTTAGTCATGTTCATTTAAAGTCCTGTTTTCTTTCTTGCTTTCTCTCAGGAATCCTAATTTCCTTCTTTGCAGATTGCTAAAATAAATATAAAAGAAGACAATCTGACGTTGTATAAGGCTGGTCAAAGTTGCCTGGGTTATAACATTGACCCGTTAAGTTGTTGATCACTATTACACTAGTGCATCTCAGCTGAAAAACATTTGCCTTGCCACACTTTGCTCCCTTGTCCAAGCAGACTGATATGTACGGATCAAGTTAAGGGATCCCAGTGACCTCCTGCTATTGGATCTCTGAGCTGTGGGACCAGATTACAGTCTTCACATGCTCCTGTCCATGTAAACATCCATGTAGGGTGATAATTATCCTGCTCACATGTCATGACTGATTTGCTCTATGAGGTCTCACCACTTCCATTTTGATTTCATAAATATTATATTTAACTTAAAAACACCTCAGACAAACATTATTTCGTGTGTTACTTGGCGGCACATATGGTTAAATATATTACACCGTGCCTGTTTGGGTTTCTCACCTTCATCCGGTCTGATGCAATGTCTTGGTTTGTTACTACGGCCCTGAAATGCTGTGTAGAGTTGCATCAGCCAAACGGAGACTGAAATATATACGAGAGCGACAGTACGGCAAGCCAATCAGAAACGGAGTCAGTTGGATTGACGGCTCACTAACCTATCGGATTAAGCAATAGATTCACGCCTTAATGTATTTTTTAGCCAATGGAATAGTGAGTTTGTTTTGTAGTCCCGCCTTATTTAGCGCACCAAAATATAATTGGCTGAAATGTGATAAAGGACGTGTTTATGCTAAATACTATTGGTTGACAGCGCTGGTCTGGATACGCCCATCCAGCTAGACACTATAAATACGTCTTCATCTCCTCGCCATGTTATCGAGGGAAAGCGTCATACGACTGTTGCCGAGCACCAGGGAGAAAACGACCAGCTAGGTGATTTAGACATCCATCACTTTTAAAACCTCGATCAGTTCACTCCATAGCTTTATATACACTACCATCGGCCGGCGGGAGAGCTGGCCAAAACCGTCTTAGATTTTTTTCGTATTGATCTGAAGGCCAAAGCGGCTGCCATGGATTTTTAAGGCATAATGCGGCGCATCTAATGCAATGGCAATGCATCGTGCAAGGCAAAACCAACCGCGAGATTCCATCTCCGCAACTGCTAAGCAGTTGGGCTCAAATACCGTCCGCGGTATACCAGAGAGCCAACCGGTACCTCTGCTGTTGGACCGGAGGAAGCTAACGTTAGCTAGCTAGTTACCTTAGCTAACGAGCCGTCTGAAAACAAAGTGATTCATCGATTCATCGTCAACACCACCGATCAAAATGAAGCCTCAAGACGTAATCACAGGGAAGAGCAGCCTGTGGATCTTCGGGTACGGGTCACTGGTGTGGAAGCCTGACTTCAAGTACAAGAGGAGCAAGGTCGGTTATATTGAAGGCTACAAGAGGCGTTTCTGGCACGGAGACAACTTCCACCGTGGAAATGACGAGTTGGTAAGACGGGTTTAAGTGTTTGTACTCGGACATTTGCTTAGAAAAGACGTACTGATGCTGTAAATTGTGAGATGTTTGCTTCATACTGTATCAGGAGGTGATCATGACGTGACCCATTTTTCTTCCTCTTTCTGCAGCCCGGAAGAGTGGTGACGCTGATAGAGGAGGATGATGTAAGTGGAAACTCTGCTTCCTATTCGCTGTAAACACTGCAGTGGGTTTTCCAGGCTTAAGGAACCTTACAGAGTGATGCATTGATTAAACGTCATGGTTTCTCCTTCCAGGCCAGCACATGGGGCGTGGCGTTCGAGGTGACAGGTTCTCAGGTGGAGGAGTCCCTCAAGTACCTGAATGTGCGCGAGACGGTCTGCGGTGGATACGTCACCAAAATGGTCGACTTCTTCCCTGAGGGTGAAGGCCAGTCTCCGGTTCAGGCCCTGGTGTACATCGCCACCTCTGACAACGCCCTCTACCTGGGGCCGGCCAGTCCAGAGGAGATCGGTGCCCAGATCGCCATGTGCAGAGGGAAGACGGGCCACAACCTGGAGTACCTGCTCCGGCTGGCGGAGTTCATGAGGAGCAGCTGCCCACACGTGGAGGACCTCCACCTGTTCTCCATCGAGGCGGCAGCCCTGACCATGGTGTCCTATCTGTTAGCCGCACAGTAGCTCGTACCCTTCATCTCATTAGCTCACATTAAATACACTACACAACACTGAGGCTTGTCACCATACATGCCTGCAATCAGAGTTGAGGCACTTTTGTTGTGAAACCTGTTAACTTCACCTTAGCACAGGGTGTATTTTAATCTGAATGCTACTAAAGTTGTAACTGAGGGTTGCATGTCAATGAGCTGTTTATTTTTTTTATTTTTTTTCTGTCAACTACATCCTGGTCTGTGTTAGTACATCGTTAAATGGTTAGAACACTACAATGTCCACTCCTGGAAACATCTGGTTAATTTACTTTTAGTGATCCATAACAGTTTTTATTTGCACTGTTCAGATTCCGTCCAGTCCATTCACATGGTACTGTGGTTGTCCAACAATGTGCAATTTGCTGTGATGTGTTTTAAAAGAAAAGTGTTTTTTTTTTATTTATTTTTTAAGCTTTGTGGCAACTTCTCCATTCATTGTGAAAGTTATGCCAATAAAAAAAATGGTAAAACAATTTTGTTTTTGTATGTTTCTTTTATAACTCTTGTGAAAGCATTAGGATATACTGTATCTCTCAACATCAATTGTTAATGTGACGACAGAAGGACAATTCCCATGTTTCTAGAGTTTGATAAATGCAAAACAATGTTTATCACCTCATTACGTGAAGGTGTTTACTTGAAAGTACACTGTCGTATTTGGGAAAAATGGGCCAGTAGTGAAATCTGCAGAGACCTACAAAAGTGCTCAGATGTACTAAATCAGTTCAGTCTCCAAAGAGACTTAAATCACTGAAGTAAGTGGAATTTATTTATTTTTTTCCTGAGTTGATTTCCACTTTCAAGACTCAAGCTGAAAATAACAAAACAAACCAGAAAAAAACACTAAAGGAAGCAGCACTGGGGTATCACTTATTGAAACTTGACAACACAGAGGTCACTGACACGGTGTCATATAAAGGTGTCAGCAGGACATGTGCACACACTGCATTACACAGCCATGCATGGGAGCTTGTTTGGAACCGGCCTCTGGAATGCACACACATATATATGTATATGTATATATATCGGACACTCCCAGACTGGCTGGAGCAGCTTGTACCTTGGATGTGTTTCAAGTCAGGAGTCTATCTAGGTGCAGATGCTTATATAACCACTGGCCGGGAACAGGCCCAGACCTGGAAGTCCTGTGTTTACAGTCTGCGCTGCGGTCATGTCAGAGAGCACCAGAAAGAACATGTCGAGGCATTCATCTAGATGAAATCTTACTGGCCATAAACCAATCTACCAAATATACTGCCATAAATTCAGGAGCACTTGAGGATATTGACTTTGAGGCCTTTGCTGCCCACAACATGTCAGATGTACTGTAGATGATATATGGAGGTCAGGATGTCACCATCTAAATGTAAAGTTGGTCCAAATCACAAACAAATTTATTACCTGCTTTTAATGATATTAATCCATAAATAGTGTCACTTTGAGGTGGTGCAGCTCTGCGTTTGTATTTGCATTTCTACTCAAAATACAGTGAATCAGAATGGAAGTGGCTTTGCTTTAATAAAAGAACTAAAAAACTGAACATTGTGTCTTTGCAAAATCAATCTCAAACTCACAAACTCACTGTTGGCAACACATCCCTGCATATTAAGGAGTTTCAGTGAAAACTGCCCACACTGAAGTCTGCTGATAGCACTGGTCTGCAAGTAAAAGGCTTCCAACAGTTCAGTTAAAAGTATTAGTTGCTGATAGTTCTCAAATACAGCATCAGGTCAAAATGTGAAATTCAATGAATTAATGAGAGAAGATTTGTTCAAGAGGAAAGTTTGTCTCAGTAGTTTAGCTACTATCTATGCTCTTTGGAATCAATAAAGTCAGTCTATCTATCTATCTATCTATCTATCTATCTATCTATCTATCTATCTATCTATCTATCTATCTATCTATCTA
>JAPQRQ010000017.1:11335901-11351979 GCA_037367365.1 Apogon talboti
GGGAGAGAAACTCAAAAATCAAAAAAAAAAAAATATATATATATATATAATTTCCAACTGCAGTAACAGTACAAACATCCATACATCATGGACCAGGGATTAAGTTACAACATACATTTTTAAGTCATTATTAAAAATAGTAACACAAACTGAAACCAAACAAGTCCAACAGAAAAACTAGGCCTGATCTAAATTTACACCTTAAAAGAAAAAAAAAAAAAAAGAAAAAGACTTGAGGGAAATGAAAAATGCACTTGATACCAAATGTTCTGCACAATAAAGCTTTTTCAATGAACCTCAAACTTTCACCTACACACTCTTAAACAAGAACCAGAGTAACACTGGCGCCTCAGAGCTGTGCACTAATATAAACCAGAGCATGTTGACTCACATGGAAGATCATCTGCAAATGTAGAAAATCAAACTGTTCACTGACGCATACATTAAATACAAAGGTAGATTTCCAATACTAAACACTGTTGGATTTCTTTAATGCAAACACAAAGTCCATTATATCCGTCTTTTCCCACCTGCTCTGAAAATCTGCCACCATGTCTCTGCGTTCAGAAATCTTAGAAGATCCATCGAGGCGCATGTAGGTATGTTTTCGATACACCATGTACTCCTGAACGAGGAAAAAAGAAACAATGAGACAAACACATGATATTAGATTAGAGGTCTTGATTAGCTCCACAAATATCTGGATGTTTTAAAGAGCCAAGGCTCAATCTTGAATATTTAATAATCCCTTGTCAAATTTCATCAGTTAAAAATAAAATGATGAATATTTTCTGAAAACAAAAATGTAGGTTGGATTTTTCAAGCTGTTCGACTGAGAACTGGATTCATCTCTGCACGGAATTAATAATTATGCATTTTGGCTTTGTGCTGAACCTTCCTGGACCACGTTCTCCGCTGATTTTGAAACCAACAAACCGAGGAAGTCTGAGGAGACTGGAAGTGATTTTAATAAGTTACTTTTAATATGTTTTGCTCCCCGTGGTCCTGCTTGGGGAATACTCGATAGCAACTATACGGCAAATTTAATAACTTCTCAAATATGCAATGCTATTTAGGTTTTTCTCTAAGGACCAAAAAAGCCCTGTAGGTTTACGTGCTATGTTCCAAGATTCAGAGATTCAATCCCTAAATGTGAATTTCTCTTGGCCTGCAACTTTCTGTCAAATATATCAATATCCTACATTTCTTATGCGCATTTGCTGAGTTTGGAACCTCAGTCCGAGTCCAGAGAGACATTGAGAAATGCAGAAACTGATATTCTACCCCCTCCGAAGTGTGCCCCTAAAGCAGTGATGAGGTGACACGATGATCTCTCTTTAAACGCTGGTCGTAACCCCCGACCTCCTCCCTGAAACATGTCAGCGCCCCTCAACTGACTCTAGCAGTTCCAATTATCGCCGCAAATCACGACTGGCCTCGCCCGATCATTACCGACGACATCAGCGATCTGACACTGTGTTTTCTGTGACCCCCTAAACCCTCGTCATGACACCCCTGAGGTCTGGGTCCCGGCAGGGCCTGCCGTCCTCTCTGTAGTCTGGCTCTGTTCCCAGCAGCCCCATCTGCTCTGAGTGAACACTACATTAGAGGCCATTAGCGTGCAGGGCTCGCCAAAATGCTTGTTGAATTGGGGTTGGATGTCTTGCCGGTGGGATGTTGCAGGTATTGCTGCGCCACAAAGAGTCTTACTCAGCTTTCTTAATTCATCATAAAAGTTTCAGGGAAAAACAAATATCTGAGGTGTGTGGGTATCATCTGTTAGAGCCTCGGCAACCGCTCACTGATGCATTTTAAAGCTGGTTGATCTCTGACCGCTCCGTATGGATTTTCTCTAAAGGTGCTGCCCTTCTGAAATCTGTACTTCAACAGCTTGTACTTCTCTCATGTACTATGTCGTAGCTGGTGTTAATCATAAGTGACACTGTTACATTTCTGCACTTTTTCATTGATTATGTACCGGGCTCAGTTGCAAGTGCTATAAATCAAGGCATAACTTCAGATAAGTGGATACAGTGTTGATCTTCTCCGCTGCCAGTGCCCTATTATGGCCGTGATATATGATCGCCACGCTAAAGTTATGTATGGGAGAACTGAAGCAAGGAGGAACCAACATTTGTGTGATGAAATTTCCTGTTTCCTGTCTAATATTTCACTCTCTTCCCAATGAGCAATTCCACCTCTACTTTCAATGTTTAGTGTTGGCACTTAAATGCGCATGAAAAAAAAAAAAAAAAAAAAAAAAACGGGCCTTTGTGGCAGCCCATTTGTTTCTAACTTCCCAAACAATAATGTGACCCTCGAGGCTCGGAGGTGCTGGTCACAGTGTGTACTAATTACATTTCCTAGTTTGAATACAGTGTGTAGTTACAGTTCCCAACAACATAACTGGGATTAATACAACTATAAAGAAAACATGAGCATACATACAATGAATGAGCACACAAAACAGCATGGATAAACATAAACATTAGATGTAGATCTTCAGAGTTACAAGTCATTGGAGTGACTTAGAATCACACACAGATGCTATAACTGACTACGGAGACATAATATATATACCATAGAAATCGATTAATTAAAAAAAGCAATCAAAAACAAGAGAATACACTAATTAATCCACCTAAGAGTGAGAGCTCTTGTGTAAGAATAGCAACATTTAAACCCATGTTTAATAAATTTAACCCCAAGAATAAAACTACAAAGAACCCGACATGGATCTTGATCAACTTTAACCTCCTGAGACCCTCTGTCCAGGTATGAGGACAAGAAATTCACAACTTTATACAAAAAAAACCAAAACAATTCCATAAAAATTTTTAAGAATGCATCTGAAACAACTGTTGCATCATGATGTTTCCAATATAAGCAATTATTTAATTAAAAAAAGCCAAAACTCAAAAACCTGTGGGTCTCCTGGGTCTGAGGAGGTTAAAAGAAAAGTTTCATATTTCCTGCTGTCTGTATTTACATTCTACAACAAAATGCAGAGTGCAACCCTTGTCTAAATTCATTTAAAAACTCTACTGATGCTGCTGAGCTGAATTTCACAAAGCTACGGCCAACATCCATCCCTTTCAGGCTGGTCAGAAATGAAAAAGAAAAACCGACAGGAAAATGTAGTCTGTGATGTGTAATTCTTGATACAATCATTTCTTGATTTTCTGGTTGTGGTACCAATGTCTCAGAGGAGGCTTTCCCACCAACCCAGTAATGTAAGCCGCAGACGTGCACTCAAGTAAAGTGCCGTCTAAGCAGACACAGAGACCTCCAGTAGGAGTGCAGCGACTCCACTAGTGGCTGCTGCCAAAGAAAGCCAGCGGGGTTATTTTTCTTCAGGCCACCCGGATCTCGACGATCCATCACCCTACAACGTGATGTCACCAGAAGAGCCGGCAGCCGACCGGCGACGAAAACAATGACGCTAATGACAGAGATTAGCATCAGCCTCGCCTTCACTCCTTCTTTTAGTCAAATACCCATGTTTGGGAAATTAATTCCATCTGCAGGAGTTTCATCCTCCACCAGTGGCAAAGATAATCCAGTCAAAGACAACTGAAGCCAGGTTGGCTAAATGCATGATTTCATTTAACCCATTAGTGGAGGAGATGCTGTCAGAGACGCCCATACTGCATGAGGTCACCTATGAACAAGCCCTTTTTTCATCACGGCTGTTTTACTATAGTTTTACACACGTAAGGCATTCCCACTGCTTCCAGACACACAGGAAGTCAGTCCTTAACCACCTGGGCTGGGTCCATCTGCCATCAAAAGATCTGGCTGTGGAAACAACACTGCACCGTGTGAATGGGAAGGAATTCCCAATGACATCATGCCAGAGGCTTTTGGCTCCATAGTGATGTTTGCAACAAATATGGAGGCAACAATAGAGTATTTAACCGAGGCTGTCGACACATAATAACAGCTTGTTTTCCTGCTGTATGAAGACGGCGGTGTCAAACTTTCTTGCTGCACTCTGAAACTAAATTGAGTTTCTCATCATGTCTTTTCTTTGTCTTTGGTTATCTGCACAATTTCTTTCCCCTCCTCTAACCCCAAGTCCCTTGCCACTCCCATCTCCCCCATGTCCCTCCACCTCTCCTCTTTCCTCACTTCTTCTAGTCATCCCTCCCATCTGGCCGCCTCCCCTGCAGATGAGACCTTGCTAATTAGCCCTGACCTGTTAATTAGCCGTCTAATGAGTGCACTAACCAGGGAGAGGCAGGGTGATTAGACATAGTGGAGCTCAGTACCATCTCCACTGAAGGCAGACCAGTTAAACAACTTGCATGGAACCACAGAGACATATGCAAATGACAGATTAAGGTGCATTTTTTCAGGAACATAATTAGACAGTTTTTGTAATACGTTTCGGTAGTTGGTATTTTCATGTCTGTTACATTGCTGATAATGAGTCTGAATACACAGCAGGGTGCATTTCAATTGTGGCCAGCTTTAAACAGTTCTCAGTGGCTGGTGCACATGGGTCTGTTGATAATGTAATGCTACGGTCAGACTGTTGGCAAAAAACAACACTCCCGCCAATCAGATGCTTTTTTTTTTTTTTTATGATAATGCAAACAGCACAATTCACATTGAATCTGTTCCGTTGAGTTCCAATTTGATCCACATCCATGTGGTCCTAAATCAGATACAGGTCTGATTTGTTGCAATGTGACCCCAGTCTGAACTATCATATAATAATTCATGTGACATCGTTCTGAATTGACATTTGTCAGATTGTGCACTGGCAAGACTCACATGGTGAACACAAATATGGGCAACAGCTGTGTTATTATCTGTTCACAAATTTGCTGGCTTCTACTGCGCATCATCTTGTAAACGAAACCATTACAACTTCAGCGCCTTTCATGTTTACTTCCATATGATGGTAACGTGCTGCACATGGCAGCTTTGTCATAGCTCTTTGGTGCATGCGACTCAGTTCAGGATGTCAAAAGTTCACACTGATGTTAACCATATTAATAAAACAGACAAATATACATTTATATTTGTACGTCATTTTCAAGAGTTAGTACAGTCAATTGGTGTGAGTATGAATAGTGAGAGTATGATAGTATGGTCATCATTTGTTCTGTGGAGAATATTAGAGCTATAGTAAGAGTTTAGAAACGACAAAAAGCCCATTTTGTGTGTATGTGTGTGTATGTTTATACCTCCAGTAGGTCTATCATGCGGGTCATTTGGGAGTAGATGAGGACTCTGTGTCCCTGGGCCTTTAGTCGGCTCAGCAGGATATCCAAGGTATGGAGCTTTCCACTTTCGGTGATAAGGCTCTCTTTATCTAGAAAAGAAAAAAGTAGGAGAGAAGTGAAAACCTGAAGCTAAAGAGACTTATGCTTCTATCGCATTCATTTTATTCATTCACTCAATGTGCAAAATAATAATAAACCGCCCTCATTATTACTTCTTATTTAATTAGCCCTGAAAAGCAACCCTCTCATTTCAGGGGTTATGAACTTGCCCCCCAATCAATATAAGTTTTCGATGATGATGATGACGACAATCTGGAAAGGATAAAGATCCTGTCACCAGAGAGGATCAGCTCAGGGATCACTTGTCCTAAACCTGCCCTTAATCTGGTGACTGTTTACCCACAGCGTACACACCCTTATTGACTAAACAATAGATAAAAACAAGAGTGAGCGAGAGCGAGAGCGAGCGCGAGAATACAAGGCAGAGAAACTGGGAGAAAAAGCAAGTTATGCTCGTCTCGCACAATGGCACAAAAGACGAACAAATAAGCCGCGCAGTTGGTCTGGGTCACGTTACTGCCAGTATCACATCAAGTGTTGTTCAGGATTCAAAAGACTGACCACAGAGAGCAAATGGGCAGCAATCTGACCGGGACTCTGCGGTTGAAGTGGTTCCCTCCTTGTCCAGCTGATGAGGAATTAACGTCATCTGGCACAATGGCAGAATGAGAAAAAGGCAGGGTGCAGCCATCGACCAAGTGACAGGCACACTATGGTGTTTGACCAAAGGGTCGTGACCCCCGAGTGGGGGAACCTAAGGCCAGGTCCAGGGTCAGGTGACAGGGTCAGGCCAGGGTTACAAGAGAGTCCCTAAGGGAGAGTCAGGCTTGGCCGTCCTGCACTCGAGTTGGACACTTGTTCCCAAGCTCTTTTGTACAGTGAAAACCTAGGCATATAAATATTTCCAATTCTTATTTCCTTTCTTTGTCAATGCAAGCAACTGTATTAAAACCGTGTTCTGTGAATCTACAACACAAAGTCTGAAAAATAAAATTCACATACAGCAACGTACTGCTGTGCGTTTGCAAGACAAGGGCGTAAAATAATGCCTTTAAGAAACTCATAGATCCGAAAGAGCACTCAATGATCCGAAAAGACCCGCTAAATCCTTCTTGAATTTTAACTGGTAACATTCAATGCTAATGTGTACTCAGGCTGAACCCTGGCCTGTGACCCTTTTGGTTTAGCCCCCCAAAAGGTCAGGCCCTATAGAGGTGTTAAAGAGGAACTAATAGAACAGATGACCAGAGGAAACACTCTGGGGAAGTATTGTAGAGCTCAGTATGGAGTGGTGTCAGCCCAGAACATTCAGTCCCTGGTAAGTGCTGACAGGATAAGTTCAGGATTTGAATGCACACTAATGTGTTTACTTTTACCATAGACAGCTGCTATATGAAGAGAAAAGCATCTATACTTTCTGGTTGTTCTAAAGATGAATAAAAATAAAGAACAACTTAACTAAAAGGCAGAAATTCACAAGTTAAGGTAATGGAGAAAATCTAAAAGTGGACATGGGACGTTGGAAAGGGAGGACAAAGAAACACAGGAGGGCGGCAATGTTTTCACAGACATATTGCACAACTATTCACAATATGATCGTAATCCACTTTTCATACAAATATAAAGAACATATTCCAAAGGCTTATTTCAACTTTGGATAAGAGTCTCAAATGGAGATTTTACAGCAGTTTTACAGCCTCTGGCCTGTTTCTACTCAGCTCTGCTTGGTGCACACAAAGCAACTAGACGATGAGATGGAGGTCTGAAAGAAAAGTCTAGATCACTGGTCAGAAGTACAGGCACACCTATTCTTACATATTAAAAGATGTGGATATCAACAGGTTCTTGGATATGCAGCAATAATTAAATGAGTGAAAGATGGAGACTTTGTTCACAAGGGAAAAAAAATAAAGCAAAGCCAAGAAAATGAATAATTGCGATTTGGAAGGGCTTTGGGCTTTAGAGGTCTGTCTTTTAGTTTGATGCAAAGGAGCAAGATAGTACATTGCAGCTCCAGCCACTTTAATATTTTACATGATAAACACCGTATTATTCCAAGTGCGTGGAGCTGCATAGAAACATTCCTTTTCATTAGCCCATAAACGACTTAATTTTCAAAATGAGGGCGAAAACCTGAATATTTTGTGAATGAAACATAGTCAGTAATAAAACACTAGTAGAGACAAGAGACAATAATCTAAACCTGAACTGCAGCCACCTTAAGTCTGGCTTTTTTTTCTAAAGTATGCAGTAGTTATACATAACTGTCGTTCAAACTTGCATGTACCAAGAAACCGACATACCACAAGCCCTTAGCTTTGCAAACACTGTATTCAGCCATCAAAGGCCTATAATTGGCCTTGGCGTCAAGAAAGTGGATGGATTGAAAAGGGAAAGGAAGAGCCAGTGAGACATGCAGAGGATTAGACATGGGCAGGAAAGAAAACGGTCCAGACAGAGGGGGACAGAGGGGAAGGAGAGGGGCTCTGTGGTGGCTCCGGCTTCAGTAAAGCAGTATTAGCGTGGTGGCGGCGGCGGTGATGTTGTGGTTTAGATCAGACGGGGCCTCCTCACCGCAGGTGCCAGTCTAACCAGGGCCGTTGTTCAGTCAAGGGCACCAACCAGCACCGCGAGCCAATCTGCCAGCTTCCCAGATGCAAACCAGCACTTGGCAAATTTGCAAATGCTTATATAAGGCAACATTGCTCAACCCCTGCTACCAATCTGTTTCTGTTTAGCAGATTACAGTTAAGCCTCTAGACTCCAATGTCATGTTTGAAGATGGGTTCAAGCCCCTATCTGAAGACTTATATTCCATGTTCCATGTTTTTAAACTAAAGCAATTGTTGATTGGTACAGACTTAAAATCACAAAATCCCAGAGTGAAGTAGTAGGATATTATTATGGTTTAAATCAAAGACATCTCCGTCAAGACAGTTTTTTTGTTCATGCAATAGTTTGGGCAATGTTCTGATTACTCACACGGATAATGCACCTACAGGGACATGATTAGTACAAAGAATAGTAATAAATACACAAATTAAATAATCATGGAACAGAAATAACAAGATTGTCTTCAATAAATTCCACCTTTACCACTATCTAAACTCTATAAACCCTAGTGATGTGGCTTACACAGAGAGGTGGCTGAGTTCAAACCATTTAGGACTGCATACAGAAAATCCCTGATTCTAAATACCGCTGCCATACCCTATAAAGCAAAGCCAAGAAAATGAATAATTGCGATTTGGGAGGGCTTTGGAGGTCTGTCTCAATCCAACATAACACTTATGGCTTACATTATAAGCTGTGTGTGGCTGCAGTGAAATACACAAATGTGAAGAAAATGAATGTAGTAACATGAATTACGGAAGGCTTAAAGGGATTTAAATTCATGTCTATATACATCTCACTAGTGTGGCATTTAAATGAATTGGCCTTCAAGAGCCTGTTGTATTTTAGTCCGATTTAGTACACTGTAAAAGCAATGCTGGATGGTTAATGGCAATCCAAAAGAAGCCTCAGATCGCTTCAGCAACATCATCACAGAGTACACATGTGCAATAATCGCACTGCTGTGGCGTGCAATCAAATGACGGTAATTATCTCAACCACAACCTGAAAATGAGCAACAACACAAAAGAAAACACGCTGAAAAGTAGTGGAGCTAGATGCAAATAGAACAGTGATGTCAGCTGGACCCATAAATATGGATTGTTCTGGGTGCAGAAAGGATGACGCCGACGAAAAACTGATATTCTGTCGACAGTGCCGTCAACCAATTTCCCCGTAGAATCACCTTAGACGAGTCATCACGGCGCTCATCTGCTTTTGTGTTTGGTGTTGAAACCAACGGTACATTTAACTTTAACACAGTGACGCGCATGCAAACCCCCAGAGTAATAAGTCATTTTTCGGATTTCATGCTTCTGAGATGCACATACCTGCAAAATCATTGTGGAATGATTACTTCTGATCAAATAGAGATATTAAAGTCATCTGGGGAAAGTTCCTGTGTTGTTTTATATTGCAATGAATTGTTTGGTACTTTCCCTCCGGTGTTGAAGGTAGTCAGACATGAAGGAGAAACATTTTGCGTGTTCTTTGTGATCTTGGTTTTGTGGGTGATGAATTTTGTAGAAATATGCATTTTGTACAGTGATTAGTGGAAAACATCCAGCGGAAGAGAAACAATTTGTCTTGGTTGTCTGCAGCTGATGTCTTCTTTCTTTGAATTGGCTTTTTAATGTGGAGACTTACGTTTTGGCAAGATTTATAGAGGAAGCCTGGCAGGCAGCTGAGACAGAGGACGCTGTAGCCAATATAATGAGACATTTCAGTTGCGTAGATTCAATGTTATGAAATGTATTTGAAATGTGGGACTGTATATTGTGAGTGCGTATGGGTTGGGCATGAGATGTGCAATGTTCTTCCGATAGCGGCCGCTGTATTTCACATACACACAAACATATTTGACGGTTTTCGGTTAAAACGTGATTCAAAAAAATGTGCAAAATGTAAAAAAGAAAGTTTCTCATCATGCTCTGTCAAGGATATGGACTGCAATAACACCCCACCCCAAAAACACAAGCAAATCCCATGTGGTGTCACACCACTCTGCCGTTGCTATGGATACACATATCAAGCTTCACCACCTGCCCTGCCCCCGTTTCATCGCACCCCCCAACCCACCCCCCTCGCCGCCTAAATCCAATCCTGTCTAACAGTGGTACTCAACCAGCCAGCCCTCCCCGTCTCCTCCTGTCCTTACCTCCTGCTGGCAGATTAAGCTACACTCCCCTGTCTCTCCTCTCTCCCCCTCTCCACCACATAGACTGTACCCTCCAGCTCCCTCTGCATCTTTCCCTCCTCCACTACTACAAACTCGTCCTCCCCGATTCCATTTCCCCCCCCCCTACACCCACCCTTTCTCCCTCCCCCTACTGTCTGTCCCCTGACAGTGTAATCCAATCCCTGTAGGGCCAGAGCCAGGGGCCTGACACGGTCCTGACCCAATTAGAGGCCTGCTGCCAGCTAATTAACCCCGGCCCAGCCCTGGTGCCTGGCGCCTGATACTCCCAAACCAAGTACAGCGCTAATTTCATTAATACGCCACTGCAATCTTCTGTCCTGTCCTGTACCCCTTCGCCTCAGATGCTGCTGCTAAATCCAACAGTGGTGCCACCCTCGACAGAGAGGGAAGTGGGCCAGATGCGATCAAACAAGAGAGGAGATGGCAAGAAATGAGATGGCAGACTCGAAAAAAAAAAAAAAAAAAACAGGAGCTGATGAAAGAAGATGGATGGATGGTTATGTGAGAAAGAGAGACAGATGGGGGGCCAGAGAACAGGTCGAACCAGCGATCGAACTGAGCGTCGGCCCCTCACTGTATAATGATACATTACACTGTGCAATCAATAAGTCAATGAGCAACACTTGTTCATCGCTACTGATGATGGAAATATTAGCCTGACACTACTTTACTGCTTCTGCATGTATTGACAAAATCAGACTTAAACTTAATTTCCTCACAGCTATAGGACCAGGAAAGCTAAGAGCCAGATGCCAGCGGGGGGTTTTAGGTGAAACTGAGAGTGAGGCGTCTTACAGTAACATTTTTTCTGCTTGTTTGGGGTTGCTGAGGTTTTACAGATGAGATAAATGGGCAAGATACTTCGCTAAAAGCCCCAAAATGTTTCTGCGTGACAGTCTTTGAAAGATGGGGTCAGTAAATATTCTCTGCTTCCCCTTAAGTATTACACAAAGAGGGGTATTTGTGTTGGTTCTCCAGGAGTCGTTAGACATTGGAAGAGACAGACAGTCTGATGAGTGCTGCGAGGTTCGTGGGGACAACCTCACCGCACCACAGCAGTGAACTCTGTCATTAAGACAGATGATGGACGGTCACCCTTGGCCAGCACTGACTTGACACACACCACAGATGAAAGCTAGTTGGCGAAGGGACAGAGTGAGCTACATATGACTTGGCTTCCATGCTCAAAGATCTCAGTATAAAAGGTATACAGTGGCTAATGTCTCCCCCTTCAGTCTACTTTGAGATTTTAAGTATCTTAGTATTAGTGAACACATTAATATCCACAAATTTGACAAGGAAGTCAAAACATCTATGCCTTTACACACTTGGCTGAATGATTTGTTTTTTCTTCTAAGCTACCCCCCCCTCAAAGAAATAAAGTGCTGGATTGTGCAGACGGTGGTTGGTGCCAGTTTAATGCAGAGTGCGGAGGGGCAGAGGCAGACGGTGATGTGGTGAGGCTGGCCGTCTATGTTGTTTTGTGCCCGTCTATCAGGGGCCCGGGGGAAGCTTCCTGCCATTTTGCTGGAGAGCAGAGTTTCTTTGAAGGGACAGGAAGGCAGAACTGCATTTCCCACAGACTGATGTGGTCTGCTGGGCTGGATCTGACTGGGCTCTCATAGTCTGATTGATACACACGAATGCATTCGAGTACGGTGATTAAAAAAGAAGCTACACTTTCACATAAATGCACAGACCTTTGTCCCTGGTCTTGTTGTTTCTGTCTTACTCATTCTTTTGTGGGCAATGATGATTCTCACAATAAAGCTAGAAAAAGAGTCCGCTCCGTAGTGAGAAGGCCGTCATTTTGTGGACCTTCCTTCTAATTAGAGTGAGTAGCACAGGGGCCACACAGACTGCAATGACGGTTATTTCTGTGCCTCTCTGGAATGTTCTGCAAATAATCCTACGGTGAACAGAAAAATGTTTCCTTTCAAAGTGATTTTTGAAAATGACGCAAATTGTCTTTCAGCATGAAATTGAAAATTTGGTGGCCTAACCGTAGCAAGGTTCCGGAAAGCGAAGGAGAGGTGACCACAGAACTGTGTGGCAATTTAGCAAACAACATGACTGAAATTTCACTGTAATTATAGTCAAACCCTCTGCTGCTGTCGCGTCTTGGTTGTTCAGGCTGGATAACTACATGGGTGCAATTTCAGGCTGATATTCCCCTGCATGCTGCTTCCTTTCTGTGCAATCACCACCAACGCCGACGGGTAACAGCAAGGCGCTGCCGTAAACAGATCGACATCGAAACTGTGGACAATTTAAGAGCCGACCATTCCCAAGAAACACTTGGCAACAAATGATCAAAATGCATCCTGTAGTGCACCTGAAAGTCCTGTAAAATGTAATAAATTCTTTTAGACAGCACCTTTAACACAGGAAATGTTACAACAGAAGGCACATAGCCTTGAGGCTAAACAAAAAGAAAAAAAGAGTTAAGGTATAGGTAAAACCAGGAAATACACAGAGGAAGACAGCAGACCGTAACATAACAAGACAAATCACAAAATGTCAATATTAGCGAGCGCAAAAGGAATATGAAAGCAAGTCAGCAAGAATAAAAGCAATACGCAAAAGAGATTAGGAGGTAGTAAAACAAAATAAAGGGAAAGCAGGCATAAAGATAATGAAAAGCTGATATATTAAAGCTTTAAAGAAGTTACTGTGTACTGCTTCTCCTCATGAAGTTTCTAAAGCTGAGGCTTTATTGACATGATATAACATTTTATGTACTCGTCACTTTAATGCACTAATAAAAATATAATTGCAGTTGCAACAGAGAAAGGTAAGATGATAAAATATAACTAGAATTGGAGACGTCACAGTTAGAGTTACGACATCCTTTAAGATGTGTATGTTAGTGCGTGTTAGCTGGCGGTGTGGGATCGGGGGGTGTTTCCACTAGACCATCCCCCTTGTTAAAAAATAACAAATCAACTACTGACAACAAGAACATCAAAAACAAAAATAAAGCACACTGAGGACTGAGATGTTTCTGCCTCAGTTGTTTTTTCCTCTTCTACAGCCTGATTCCTAATAAGTCCTCTGATTAGATTCCTCCATCGATACCAGTGGGTAGCCGTACTCACGCCATGGCGCTCAAAACAAACAGTTATTCAGCTCTGCCATTTGTTCTAAAGGTGTGGGGCTGGGAGAGCAGAGGAGAGGGAGGGTGGGAAACTTCAGCTGGGCTACTGTACATATCTGGGCCTTGATGTGGCAACAATGTGTTCAGCAGAGGACGGGTGCCGGAGTGTTGGGTCACTTCCTTCCTACTGAGGCTGAGAAAGAAGTGGGAGACCAGACGGACTGAGAGGCTGAAGCTGGACACTGATTTCAGATCAGCGTGTGGTCCTGTTTTTCGGTGGGCGAGACGGGGGAGAAGCCTGTCCTCAGTCTGTGTGTGTGTGTGTGAGCAGAGGTAAAACCGCAGAGCGTGGGAGAGTGTGTAGGGAGAGGTGAGAGACACCTCGGGCCCGTGTGAGAGCCGCACAGTTCCCTGAATGGACTCGATGCTCCACACACAAACACACACACACACACACACAAATGTACACACAGACCAGCCATCTATTAGTGTTACCTAACTGAGAGCTTGAACAATGACCAGCAGCTAAACTTCCTCGCTTTGTCTGCTCCCGTATAACTTCACAAGAGCTTTCAGACTGTTCTCACACAGACACACAAATACTTGTTTTGTTTCTCACTTTTACACACAAACACACTCATAAGCACATGCATACGCAGATGGGTAGAAAGGAAAGAAATGAAGTATTTCAATATTGCACTCTGTAGCAAAGATGGTATGGGATTGGAAGGATTTTGTGATATGTTTGGGGGTGTCATTGTTCTTGTAAGAGTGGGGATCAGCTCAGGGTTAATAAAAAGTAAAGAAATAACGTCAGTAAATGCAAATAAAATAAAGATTCTACCATTTTCAGGTCTATCATTGAAAACTGTCATTGTAATACTTCGAAAAAATACAAATCTACCACTAAAACGAGACAAAAGCGAGTGACAATTTCTCAAAACAACATAAAACTACTTGTTCGATTGCAAAGCTACACTGAAATCACAACCCAAACTGAACCGCAAAATGAAAGAGAATTTAAAAACTATAACTCTGCTTCATCTGCACAATAATGTATTGGGAGACTTAAGCAAAGTAAGAGAATGAAATAACAAATATATACACATAAAATCCAGTGAGAAACCTGTGTTATCGCACAAAACCAAACCACAGAAGTCATCATAATCTACAGCTGAGACAGTTAATCAGAGGCGCTGAGGCTGAGGAGGTCATTGAGGAGGGAAGTGGTGTCTGTAAAACCAATGACCTCTCTCACCCTGGACATCCATCACTCATCGAAACCCTGGCAGTGAATCAGCTCCAGCTCTGCTCCTGCTGACCCTCAACTGATAAAGTGCGCATGTACGCCCATCTATGCACACAATGCACTCACACCTGAATGGAAATTGTGTGTGTGTGTGTTTATGTGACCTGAATGACTGCAGCCGTGCGGTCAGATTGCGAGGTCAGCTGTTTAGCAGACAAACGGACCGAAAGAGAGGAAGGTGATGTGCCAGGCTGTGCCCTCCGGCCCCTTCGCCGGATTCTCCCATGGGTTTTTTTTAACTCAACTTTCACTTCGAATTGCAATTAATTACCCAAGTGACCAGATTGAAACATAAATGGCAAGCAAAATATCAATTGGAATTAATAAAGCTATGGTTTCATTCATTTTTAAGCGTACAGTTGTTAAAATCACTTGTATTCCTACGTGGACTAGGGGTGTGAGATACTATATATAGAATTCACTCGTAGCGTCTAGCTCTATATCACAAACATCAGGTACATACACATACAGATAGTACCAGTGAAAAGACACTATTATAGATAGATATTATTAATATACCATCAATGGTCCAAAGCTAGAGAGTGTTTTCATCTCGGTCTGTCTGATCTAAACATGTTTGATTGGTTGGATTTTTAATGTGTTTTGCTGCTGCTCTTAAGTCATAATGTCTGAAAAGTGTCTCCCAGCGTATATTTGTGTCAATATGTCAAGTATCTTGCATGGCTTTGCAATAATACAATATTTCGTGTGTATTGCAATTAAGTAAAAAATAAAAGAGATTTTTGTTTGTCCTCGTCACCCAGCTCTATTTGGACTGTGTTTCATTAGACATAAAAGAAATATTAGCATCAACATTAGCACAACAGCATGATATGCCCCATTTTGTAAGAAGACGACTTGATAGCCAACAGGATGTCAGTATAACACATGCAGCCCTTACCAGGTATCCGAATGAAGGACCATCCATGGCGAGGGTACAGGCCCATTATACCCCCAGGGCATTGTGGGTGGAAGGAATTGGACCTCGCAGACCAATCGGAGGCGAGCTCAGGAGAGCCGTAGAGGAAGCATTGCTTGAAGACCGTTCCACCTCCGCTTCGTGTCACCCGCCACTCGTACTCGGCGCTGCGATCGTCACAATATCGCTCCATGGGAACTGCTGTCACCTTGGAAACCAAAAAAGATGCAGAGGGTTTTCTAGTTTTGAAACAACATGATACTGTGTGATTTTGTGTCACAATTGTGGACTATTCGTATCCTTAAAGATGTTTGATGTGCTCAGTGTGAAGGTTTTTGACTGCAAATCAAAAACTATAGAATTTCACTTTCCCCACAAGGAGACCTATGTATAGTTTCTGTTGAGGGAAACCTCTGAATAAAGGCTTGTTTCACTGAATCAGCAGCTTTTGTATGTTTATGTATGTATAGGAGGAGGGCAACTGGTGGACAACCACAGCAAGAAGCCCTTTTTTAGAACCTCTGTTTGTTTTAAATGCAGCTGGAAGCCACTGTGGTCACCCCCACTTCCCAGCCACACACACACACACACACACACACACACACACACACACACACACACACACACACACACACACACACACACA
>JAPQRQ010000017.1:11356709-11383638 GCA_037367365.1 Apogon talboti
TTTGAACAGCACAAATCCGATTTTTTCAAATCCGACCCAGGCCACTTTCATATGTGGTCCTAAATCCGATACGTATCTGATATTTCACAATGCGCCTTCAGTCTCAACAGCCAGGTCGCATTTATCCGACCGTCAGGCGGATAAGTCAGGATCTCTTTTGCGCCTGCAGGTCACTTCAGGATTGCATTCAGTTCATACTCAAAACTGACAGAAGTCGCATTTAATGTGTAATATGAACGAGCACACAAAAAAATTGGATTTTACCTAAAAATCCGAATTGTGCATGAAGACCTGCTGTCTGAATGGAGCCTAAAAGACAATGTTGCTGTCACCTTGTTTCTCCTGTTGCCTTCTAACCCATATGTACTGTTAGAATACAGATATACTTCTACAACCCCTCATCTGCAAATGATTCAGCAATGACAAAGTGTGTTTTCGCTGGCCAACGAGTCAGCATTTTACATTTGTGATGTAATATGGGAATAAAATCAAATCAAAAACACTGATAAATAAACCGTTTCCCTTTTGATTCAGCGTGACTTTCACGTTTGTCTTAACAGCACTCGGGAGTTTTCACATGGATTCAACCAAAAAAAGCACGAATCAATCATCACTTTGTGACCCACATCAAAATCACTGGTTTTATCAACTGTCATGTTTTTGCCTCCAGTGAGACTCGACAACAACAAACCATAAAAACCGACATGAACCGTGACTGAACTTCAGCTACAATTGGCTCCGGTATGCTGACAAAACAAGAGAAACCAACAACAGTGAAGAAGAAAAGGAAGTGGGCTGGCAGGCCTGTATGTGGGTGCGAAAGGAGAGTGAAAAAGACAGATGTGGGGGAGTGGTGAACTCTGCCATTCCTCTAAACTTTGTGTATCGAGACTCCCACAGCGTATGAATGAGTATGTGTGCGGCGCGTGTGACAGCGAGAGACTCCGAGTCCAACATCTGTCAAGTGGATCTGCCAGCACGAGCATCACTCACAGGCCTGTTACGACACCTTCTGTGTCAGCAGGGCTGCACAGGGAGACAGATGGAGGGAGGGCGCAGGTTTAAGCAGCGGAGCATAGATTTATGGTTACGTGGCACTGATGTACGCAAGTCTGCCTACTGGATTCTTTTATATAGAGAGAAACATTTGGAATTCGAAACATTTTATCTGGAAACTGAAGGTGAAATGTGCGTAATAAATACGGTGAATCCGTCTACCTTGTCAGAGAGCTCGTTTTCCACGTCCTTTTTAATCCTGCGCAGCATGAAGGGCTTTAGGATCATGTGCAGTCTGGAAAGTTGGTCTAAAACACAAACAGATAATACAGTATTTAGCTACAGAACATATGGCATGCAGCTGAGATTAGACATAAAAGATCAGTGATGCAGAGATTTTTCTAAAGCGGTGTTTTACCGTATTGTTGTTACAAACTGTGACCACATTACGGTTGATTTAGAAAATATATTCATACACATGAGAAATAAAAACTACAGAGACAAACCACTATTTATGGTGGACATAACATTGGGTAATATTGGGCATGGCAGACCCAGAGACTATTATAAACTTACAAAGATAACTCAAAGGTGTTTATTTCTCTTTTTTAAGTGTATTTCTAAGTTTATTACAACACCAGTACACACATCCATGCTGACCACGACCTACAGCAAAGAATACACTTCAAAAAGCTCCAAACTATCACTTTATAATTACAAGGAGTAACCAAATGTACAAAAAAAAGTCGATATATCCTTTTCATCTGGCAGTGTTGTTGTTTCAGCTGCATGCTCATTACACAAAGCAACAACGGACATGTGCAAATTGGAGTGTGGCGAAATTGTTTCCTAAATTTTGCTTTCCTTGTGCATACAAAGCCTCATAAACCTGAGTTTCTACAAACATTTTGCAACCTAAAATGCTGTTTGCATGTGAATAAAGGGTCAAAAAGGTTCATTTTGCAAAAACATTTGTATTAATCTGAACAGGATAATAGCAGCTGCCAACATCACACTGCGTGTTCTCAGCTGGAGAAGTAGAAATAACAACTTCTGCTCAGGTTTGAGTGTTCCGACAGGCATTCGAGAGCAACCTTTGTTACTCACTTTCATCGATGGCGGACTTATTTTCAGCGTGGCTCTCGATGTCCTTGGAGAACCACTCGTTAAACTCTTCATGGGAATCAAACAACGTAGGCATGATGAAGTGGAGCAGGGCCCACAGCTGAGAGGCAGGAATAACATACTGTTGTCAACAGCTCTGACTTACACAAAATAACTCACAAAAAATACCACACAAATACAGATCATCACTGGCGCACGCACACACACACACACACACACCTCAGCCATTGTGTTCTGAATGGGAGTCCCAGTGAGTAACAGCCTGTTTCGACACTGGAACTGCAGGAGGATTTTCCACCGAACGCTGAAAACACACACAGAGAAGAGGTGAAGTGTGTATATAGGGCACCGACTACATAACTTTAACATGTACACTGTATAGAATAACTTATCCTAATTACACTAGTTAATCAAACTGTCAGTACGGTGTGTATCCGTGTTTATGTTTCTCATTTCAAGACTGAGGCACATTTTCAGACCGTGGAAAGATTTGGAGCATATGTTTCATCTGACTTTTACACAACCTGTATTTGGACATATGACAGGAGAAGGCAGGTGTAAACAATTAAATTAATGATTTCATTTTTTTAAAGGCGTCGGTTTCATTTACAGGGAAAGGGAAAGGCAATTACCAATTTAGAGGGTGATGAAAACTTTGGAAAACTGTCAGTTTAGTAGATTCCATTCAGAGTGAATGGGTTTGAAATATGCAATAACATTCTAATGGCATTGCAGAATCCTTCAACAGTGCAGTTTGTCATTGACATGTTTTCAGATGCTTTTCACAGAAACTCTGCGATATATACATTTGGGACCGCATGTTGAAAGTTCAGCTACGTTAATGTCGTACCTGGTGCTGCTTTTCAGTGCCTGGGCTTCATCCAGAACCATATATTGCCACTTCACCCTCTGGAAGTACTTGACGTCCTGGACCACTAGCTGGTAACTGGTGATCACCACGTGGAACGGTGCATTTTGTGTGTAAAGGGTTTTCTAAACACAAATACATAAAAAGACAAAACTAGTTACAGCAGAAGAACATAGGATAACCAATGCATTGTTTTAACAGAACTGCATCTTATCGTCATGTCGTCTCTTACTTACCTGACTCCAGAACTTCCGAATCACCTTGCGGTCGTGAGGATTACCCCAGTATGGCAGCACCTGATGAACGGGACAATAAAAGGATGTGAGCCAAAATAATCACATCCATGGCTCAGCATGACACCGATATTCGCAATAAACAAGTTAACAAAAAGCGTGACGCTGGAATGGAAGTACTTAGGCATAACATCATGTTTGAAACGTTACTCACTTCTTGAATTGTTGATGTAGAATGTGAAAAGATTTACACATTATTACATCACTCACCACACACTGATATTCCATTGTTTTCAGTCAGTCTTGTTTTAAGTGTTCAGGAAGCTTATCTACAAATTGTGTAATAGGGTCTTTTCGCACCTCATTAGCAAAATATACTGGAAATGATTTATTTTAAAACGAGCTGAGAACATGGGCACAGTTGAGTGTTGAGAACCGCAGAGTTCGACGTATCGATGTGTATGTGGACACAAGTGTAGCCCACACACTGATGTGTTTGATAGATCGCTGTTCGCTTACAAGACGGCTGGTTAAGACACATTTTTAAGTGCAGCTGCTCAACAGAACACTGCAGTCGTGAGTTAACAGGTTCATGCTACAATACTGCCCTCTAATGAACAGTTGTAGCTACTGTATGTTTGAATCTCTTAATACTGTATCATAGACATCAATAGGGTGACCAGATGTCCCTCTTTGTGCGGGACGGTCCCGCATTTTTATAATTTTTTTACACGAACCGTGAATTGAAATGCTGTCCCACATTGTTATTAACAGTCGGCGTGAATGCTTCCTGCCACTGTGTTTTCTTATGTGAGCAAACTTGCATTTAAATAAAATATATGAAGTATGTCCCTCATCTAGTGAGTCAGGATCTGGTCACCCTAGACATCAATAGTATTTCTCACAGAAGCAACACAGCCTTGCAAGCAGCGTAAGAGAAGAAAAACATAAGAGGATGCCAAATTTTCTGCAGACACATTTCCACAGATGTTTCCGTTGGCATGCTCTGTCAGCGGCGTCCCAGATTCTCACCTTGAATTTGGGGACAAAGCGGGTGAACTCCTGATGCCAGTTGTTCAGTGTGGACGCAGGAGAGATGATTAGGAACGGACCCCAGATGTTGTCTCTCTTTGCGGGAACAGAAAAGAGAATACACTGTCAGTCGCCACAACAGGTGTTCTTTCTACAGACATGTGTGAGCACCCGGTAACAGGAAGCCTGACGTGCGCGTTCCAGCCGACGACAAGTCAAATGCTCACATTTCCACTGAGTTCCACTTTGTCTTCCTTGGAAGCTGGGACACCAAAACATCTACCTCATCAGGTGTTCACAGCAATAAAACTTGTACGACCCATTCAATTAAATATTCCAACAGCTGCAAATACCACAGCCAGAACCGAGGGACTCTTTAAAGAATGCAGGTGCACAAATAGATGGATTTCTACATGTTTTTCACAAGTCGCTAACAATAGAGACAAATGAATGTTCCACAAAGCTCTTGCAAGTGTGAGAAAAATGAACCCATCTGAACTGTTGCTTTATCTCACCTCTGCTAAATGTGCCAGCAGGGCAATACTCTGAACCGTCTTCCCCAGTCCCATCTCGTCAGCCAGGATTCCATTGATTCCCTGTGGAAGACAGCGTAAAGCACGTTCATATAATAATCAAGTAAACGTGACAGACAAAACAACCAACGTAGCAGTAAAATCGTAAAAACTTCAGGGTCCATTTTCTAAGGCCCAGTTTATAACTACTTGTAGACCCTAAAAATTCCTTACACTTTATTGGATTTTTGAGTGCAAAGCTCAACACTAACCAAGTAAAACGCTAGAGTAGACTGGCAAATCTATGAACTGGTTCACCGAAGCTGCCAAGTGGTAAAAAATAAATAAACGTGTATTTTTTTTTCCTGAAAATGGTGATAGAACTAGATGGGGAATAAGCTATATTGCTTCTTTCTCATTCCTGTTACAAGAGGCATGTGCAGAATGAATGTCAATTTACTTCTGCTTAAAACAACAAGGTGCAATGGGCTTCAAATCTTTTATTTTCAACAGGCTCCACTATTATGCAGTGGTCTCAAGGCAGATCATGTCACTCTAGTACTGACCCTATCAGATGAACAAACCATTAAGAGAAACAATTGTAGTTGTTAATTGTTACTGCACAATCAATATAATTTTCCTCCCAAAACACATTAAAAACCAAAACTTGAAACTGATGCAACAGTAACATTAACTTCATAATTCCATCAACTTTAACACCAATCAAAGGAGTATTTAATATATTTCAAGATTTTTGGATTTTAAGCTTTTTTTGGGGTATGTACCCATAGAAACCCCGAATTAAACTCTTCAAGCTACTCCAGCTCTGGCCGGTCAGACCCACATGTACCTGTTCATAGAGGTTGGCCAGCCAGTTCATGCCCTTGAGTTGGTAACCCTTCAGTTTGCCGTTGAAGATCGTGGGCTGAGGAATGTCTTCACCTGCCTGGATGGACGGGTTGGACAGGCTATAGCTCTCTCCGAACCCACAGGTGGGAGCTAAGGACGGCCCACCAGCTGCATGCAAAGACGCACTACGACTGTCCTTAGCCTCCTCATCAAACATCCGCGTCTGAAGTGAGAGGGGTTTGTGGTTAGCCCAGAGTCAGCTTACAATGAAAAAACATTTTATGTGTGCATGCATCTACTTACTCGATCTTGGTGAATCTGGTATGCCTCTTTAGCATTCCTGAGGGCCTGGGACTTGTAGTATTCACTATCTGAAATTGCATGCAGTCGGTCAGTGCACAACAACACAAAACTTGGAAAACTTTTCCCATAATACAAAAGCAATACAATAGCGTTTTTCCTAATTATTAGCACACAGTGAAATTTGAGTTGTCATAAATAAAAACCACTCAACTGTTAGAAGCAGTGGGTCATTGATCACCTTTATATTTTAAGCAATAAAAAGAAATATACAATAATAATAATAATAATAATAATAAAGAAACAAATATTAAGAGGAATTAAAGTGTATAACTGAGCTGTTCATACCATAATCCTCTTGTCCCATGTTGACCATGACACCTCCTCCAATATCAATTTGTCTCTGAGCACCAGTGTCCTCAAGCTTTCTAAGAATTTCCTCCTGTGCTGCATCTCCACCTGGGCCCCCCACGCTGGCTTTACCACTCATGAAATGAGCATATAGCTCTGTTTGGGTGATGAGGAAATTCAGTTTACGCTGCTGGCGCTTAGCCTGTGAGAGACAGTGGAATATTACATCATCACTCAAGCTGATCAAGACGTAATATATCCCATATTACTGGAAGGTATAATTTGTGATTTATTTTCAAGTTATGAAAATGTAAATTGGAAAAGTCTGATCGAGTTGACTGAAGTACTACCTCTCTCATTTCTTCGTCAAGTTTACGTTGCTCCAGGGCCTCCTTCTCTGCTCTTTTCCGATGCTCTTTTTCCACTTTGTCATATTTTTTCCAATAAAGCATCATCTCCTTTGTAAGTCGGCGTGCCCGGGGTAGTGTCTCCTTACAGTTCTTCTGGGCCTGAATGGCGGCACGCCGAACCTCTCGCATGCACTGATGAGCCAGCTGAGCAAAGGACAAAAGAAACAACAACAGGATAAATTAAGACATGGCATGTACAGAAATGTAGGTGTGTTAATTATTATTTGGCAGTGTTTTAAGATAAAGCTTTTAAAGGCTTAAATGATGGTAAATATATCTGACTTACCTTTTTAGCATTTGTCAGTACCAGATTTTTAGCAGAGGTTTTCTGCTTAAAAGTCTGCAAAACAGAAACAAAAAGCCATTCAATCTGAGCATTCCATAAAAACATGTTGCCATTAACCTTAATCCATTCATTATCGCCATACAAACCTTAGGAATCTCCTTTTTGGCAATGGTAAGCCAGACTTTGCGTCGTCGTGCATTCAACTGTTCGATGGTTAAATGTTTTTTCTTCACCACAGGCAGTGGAGCATCATGGGAGAACTTAGCAAAGATCTTGGTGACATAAGGTCTTCCCTCGTCCAGAAACTCTCCCTCGCCCCGCTTCTTCTTTTTCTTCACCTTCTTCAGCTTGGCTAAAAAGAGAAAAGTTAAATCCATTAAAATGATGAATTTAAAACATACTCATCTCCTTCCGGTTATGATCACATTCATTTTTTCTTTCTGGGGTTTACCCTTGAATTTCTTCTCATCTTTGATTTTCTTCTTCTTTGGACCCAGTAGGTGGCGCTGTTGCTCATAGAAAGGGTCATGAGTGGATAGGAGGCCAGTGCTGTAGTACTGATACTGATGAAGCTACAAAGAAGAGGTAGCAAGAGGAAAAAAAACAAGGACGTCGGAAGAGTGAATGTCAATGTAAATTTATGTACAGTACAGTTATTACTATAAAATGTGCTTTTTTGTGTGTGCATTTGTACCTCATTGTCAGAGTGGAACTTGCTCTGATGCTGTCTGGTGTAACGGTGTAACCTCAGCATGTCGTGCAACTCCTCCCGAGACAAGCTGAAGTCAGAATCATCTGAGTCCGTGTCAGAGTCTGTGGTGTCATCACTTAATAGGATACTCTATAGGAGACGAATGAGAGACATAACTACAACAAACTGACAGCAGAGATAAATCCAAGGAATAAGGTAGGTGGAACAGTGGAACACAGGAGTGTGTCTGGAAAATACCTTCAGCCATTTCCTATTTTTCTTCAACTTGCTGAAATTGTACAGGCTTGTTTTATCTGCCTTTTGGTCTGTAAAGATTAAATGAGAAGAAAGAATGATATAGACCAAGTAAAACAAAAAAAGTATTTGTGTATGAGCTAATGCTGAACGATAAACTGCATTTTCATCATTATTGAAATATGAAAACGCATTATACAACACAATGCAAAAAAACGACCTGGGATGCAATATATAAAATTCTTTTTCATTCTTTCTTTTTTTTAAACATACTTGGCACTCACTCTGTTTGGTCAGATAAAGCCTTAAGCACATGTAGGGTAGAAACCTTGCCTTCACCACCGTAATGGAAAATTTATAATCCTCCATATGTTAGTATTTCATCTTAGTGTTATAGAACTCCTACACCTATGCTGAAGTACTAACATATGGAATCATATAACTAAACTACAGTACAAACTAACCATGTCATCGTCACAATCCTGAACACATTACAGAGTTCATGCAGGCCTAGCGTGAACTATATTTTCCATGACACATTTACTGACAGCATTTAGAAGATGACTAAATGTAACGTGCGGAACAAAAAAGGATTCCTGGAGGACATGTCAAATGTGTCAGCATTAAGGCCTGCCTATATCAGTAGGAAGAAGCATAATGGACCAATGGATGCATCTCACCTTTACTTTGTAGCAGGACTCCGTTGAGGGGCTTACCCTCCGCCAACACATCCCCCTGCTCACATGACTCACTCTTTACTGTCAATGCTGTATGTTGACTGGAGGAATCCAGGGACAGCCCTGTCCCCAGTGCACAATCACTGTCGTCACTATCATCACTGCAATATGAAAAAATAAAACAAAGCTCTGACACCATCCTATACATGCCTTCTTTTAAGCTGACAATAAATATATTTCCTATATGTGTATGAGGAACATATTTGAGTTGTACCTGTTTATGTCTTTATTGAAGATGTTAGCTGTTTGTCGCAAGAAGCTGTCTAGCTTCAGGGACCTTTCTAGGCGCTGCAGGTAGAGAGGTTTGGCCAGGCCAGAGCTCCCCGATGACCCAACCTCCAGCCGGCCACCCTGCCCTGACGCCATATGGCACAGACACCTCTACCCCGCAGGGTAGCAACTTACTGATTGGTAAAAGTAGAAAGGGGAGAAGGTTAGGCTTAGCTAAAATTGGGCCATGTAGATGTTCAAACAACCTAGAAGTTTAAATTGTTAATGAGATGTCCAAGTATCTGGCCGCTGTGTGTGTTAGAAGGAACACTGCAATAGCATCTGGTTCATTGTACACAGTAAACAGTGGACATACCTTCTCAGAATGGGATGTCATTATTCTTGGCCCAAGACTACCAGTGATATAAAGGTGAATTACTCTAGAAAAGAAGATGCCCACAGTGAAAAACTGATATCCAAACAATGAGCTAGTATTTTTTGGTGACATGAGATTTTCCACGTCATGGTCTATTTATTGATGGATTCATTCTTTATTATTGACTTAAATGTACGTGATCTGGTTTATGTTGATACTTATTTTATTGTACTTTTTAAATTTTATTTTATTAGCAACATAAATTGGCTGAATGGCTGTCTCTTAAGTGTATTTTTTTTCTCAGTTCCCTTTCTATGTGTGAACACATAGCGTTATGGCATCATACTTGTAAATATATGTATGCATGTAACTGTAATTCTGTTTATATAAACGGCGATCTGGATGTATGTAGATGGTGGGATTTCAGCAGTACTCAATTTGATTAAGTATGAATACAATTGCAAAACCATTTTATTTAGTGGATCGTATGTGATTCTTCTGACAGTGACAAGACAGTAGCTAAACTTCTATCAGTTGTCCTTGGTAATTAATAATCACTAACGGATTTATTTTGGTTAGCGAGTCCACATATGAGAGTGTGTGACAAGCAACCCGAGTTTTCGTCTTTGGATTTTTTTTTATACATAAAAGTCATTTTATGGAAACATAATCACGTTTCACTTCCATCGTGTGGTGAAGATTGGCTAGCTAGCACATCTAAGCTAGCAACAGCCGCTAACGCTAACCTTGATTGAAACGTTTCGCTGTAGCTTGGGAAGCTAACGACCGTTAGCCGCGCTACTGTGTACATTGCTAGCACTGTCTCAGATCAAGGATAGAAAAGGGTCAAGGTGCGGGTATGCACACAATGACAGCTTACAGATTTATGTAAGAAAAGATAACATTTCAACTACCGATATAAGTTGTTTTCCTACACAACAAGCCTGTGTTTTCGAAGTACTATCCGCTGGCTATCTTGCCTATAGCTTTCCATCAATAACGTTAGCTTATCAATTACTGGAGCGTTTTGACACAGACGTCCTCTCGCACCATTAATATGAAGTATTCAAATCGGCTCTGTCTCTTTAAGGCCACCACCTCCCAGCCTAAACAATGTATTAAGATATGATTTTGGATAAATAGCAGTGCTTTAGCTGGTTAGTCGCGACAGCAAGGCCCTCCGCCCGCGCCTCTCGTATTCTCGCTCCAGATACGAGCGGGGACTCGGTTGCCTGGTGAACGAATGATCCCCATGTTTTAATTCTTTCTCCCTCCCGGCCATCTTCCCCCATTGCTCCTTCGCCATAACAACCACTACGAAGTCTCTCACCTCGACCCCGTGTCCCCCTTTTCGTCTCTCTCGTCGCTGCTGCCGACTCTCGGTTCTCTGACTCCAAAATGGCGGTTTGGGGCGCCGAGCGAGTCTGTGAGCTTTGAGTCGGCAGCAACAGCAGAGAGGCGGCCACTTTCTGTTACTGAGAGAGCAGAGACACGACGCCATGGCGAGGTTACAGCAAGGAGCAGGCGGGTTAATCAATCCCAGATAGACAGACACTCGTCCGTGTTGTCTCTGGTGACCAAACTCAGGTAAAATTCCAACACGTCGATCTCATTAGAGCGATAAGCAACATTTTCACAACATATATCCAAGACGGACAAGTATGGAGAATGACTATAAATCTATCGATTTATTTCCGATGTCGATTATCAGTGTCTGCTCACTGCGAAGATTACCGAGCTACGTCTTACGTCATCCGAAGGGAACTCCGTTTAGGGTAGTGAGGCAGGACAGGAGAATGTGACCATAATAAAGAATATTTTCATTTAAAGATGGGTGTCAATCTCAAAACTAAAATACAGATAATACTTTTGAATTTTTTTTGCATTTATATTTTTAGCAATAATAACGATGCGACACTGCAGTTAGAAAACCTTACAAGGAATGTCAAAACTTTTCTATGACCTTTCAAAGACTGACAATACAAGTTTCATGACTTCACAACTTTTATCCATATGAACAACATGCGTTCATTTTTGCCAATTTATTATCTAAGTCATTTTAATTATCACTTCAAATAGTCAGAAAAAATATTTCTAAGGATTACAATAATGTAGATTCAAAATTATGCAGAAATGCATTGTTTTAGGCCTATAGAAAACCTAAGGAAAAGCCTTAAGTTCATTCCATTTGTTAAATTACATTTCAGTGTCATAGGCTCCTTCCCTTGTTTTGTGAATTTATCGTGAATTTACCAACTTTTATAATTTCTGGGTGATACAAAACTTATAACATAACAGAAAAATATTTTTAATGTATCAGTTTTAAGATGGCACCATATAGAGTATGTTGGGATCAAGAGAGGGAAAAGCCATTCACAGACGTATACTGCTCCAAAAGTAATGTCATTTATTTCACTGGTATTTTCCAGCTTTTCTGAATGTGTCATTTGAATTTCACAGCGCTTTAACATGTCGGTATAGACTCTGGTGTGTTTTTATTTTTCCCACACCTTTAACTTTAAAATTTGGTAATTATTTTTAGTTTATGTTGTGTTCTAAATATGATTATATTATTGAAATGTTGCTTTGAAGTGTGAGGTATCTAGGCAGGTGGTTACACAGGAGTTGCCTGTAGATGAGATGGCCACCAGACAAGCAGTTACTGGTTCAGTATCATTTGTAACATACTTTTATTAAAATATAATAATCACAATAAGCAACAATTAGACCAGGTAGAACTGAAAAGCTTTAATGTACCACAGCTCAATCCAAAACAGTGAAAATCTCAAATAAAAGTGCTGATCTTTGCAGTTTATTAGATATCACAGAGCTGCAGAGCAAAGATGCTTAACTGAGCTAGGAGACACAGATGATGTCTTAGTGCAGGTTATGTTTTCACGGACCAAACAAGTGCAAAACCTAATACAGCTAACTGAAGTCTTCAAATCATTTCTTGTCATTATAATCAGAGGTTCAGGCACATGTACAACACTATGGCATTATTTTACATCAGCACATCCTCTCGAATCACTGGTCACAATGCCAATTCATGTCAATGCTTACGCAATACAACCTAAACGTATTCCAATAAGCTTTACGTACAGTGACCTCTGAAGAGAATAGCTGAAGCTGGTACAATAGTTCAGCAGTAGGCACAACCATCTGGCGATCAGGTGAACATTTGTAGTCACTTAACAGGTCAGTCCTATGGGAGATTCGGTTTTATAAACATACAGTATATATGGTGGCCATTATTATTGTATTGAGAAAGATGATGTCATGATTTCATTCATAGCCAGCTGGATTTCTCCTCCTCAAATTTCTGTGGATCAATGAAAGGCTTGTCAATGGACTTGATTATTAGTTCTCCACAGTACACACATTCAGATGCAATGATATCATCGATGTCTGATTTTATTTGCTCTCGGCTTGTGCCTGCATTGCCCTTTCCCAGACTGGAAGAGTCTCCGTCATCCTTTGGAGCCGGGCGGTGCCGGGACTTCGAGGACTGCGTTGCTGCAGCCAGCTTTTTCTGCAGCTCCTCCAGACGAGTTTGTTTGTACACTGAGAGGTGAGGGGTCACTTCCTACAAGACAGAAGGAAATGAATGTTACTATGACTTTAAATGTATCATCTGTCTTTATGAGACTGACTCAAAGAAAAGCAAAGACAGCTATTGTGTGCACCTGAAACAAGCAGTCGTAGTGGAACATGTGTCCACACAGGAACAAATAGAAGGGCCTGTTGAGTAGGGGAAAGTCACAAGCAGCACACTTCTCCTGAGAATCCACCATCCCATACTTGTTCCTCATTTCCTGGATGTCTTCTCTGATGCGTTTGGCGCTCTCTGTGGCCTCCTCCATTTCCTGCTTCAGCTCCTCAATGTGCTGGTTGTATTCTTCCAGGGAGCTGCAGATGGCCTCCTGAAAATCCATAATGACCAGGAGGATGAAGTAAACGGATATGAATATTATTTTTTATGAACATTCCTATGCTTTGCCTTTTGAAACCTTATCACTGTGATAATTTTATTTAAAGATTATATAATCCCTGAATTTTGGGACTGCATAACAAATGTACCCTAAGAAAACTTGAAACTTTACTGTGCTTGAGTATGAAACCACTTATCAACTATACTTACATTACATGAATAACATCTCTTCCAGTGATCAGAACTTTGCTATAGATTCGCTATCATTATGTGATCTAAACATGCATACATACATTTTTATATATTTAATATCTGTTTAGTTCAATGTATTTTTCCAGACTAGTCAGTATTAAATATGGTTCCTATGTATTTAAAAAAAAAAAACAGGAAAGAAAATTAGACAGACCTTAAAGTGGTCAATGGTGACAAAGTCTGGGAAGAAGGGCAGGATGTCTTCAATCTTGAGGAGGTTACAGCTGGACAGACAGTTCATGGCTTTCTTCACATCTTTTTCTTCCTGCACCACATGTCGGGCAATCTTCAGCCAAAGTTTTTTCCTAAGCTCCTCATCATCCTCAGGCAGATCTGCACATGACTTGGCCAAGTCTACATCAACCTAAGGACAATTAAAAACAATGCCAACATTTACCAAAATGTGTTGAAAATCTGTCTAAACGTATGTCAGTCCATGAGTATGGATGCCACACACATACCATACCGCATATTTTGTGATTTAATACTGTTTATTTATATACAATGCTGACCCAAAACACAGTAACTTACTTGTAAAGCAAGATCCACTGCTTCTTCATACAGCTCCATAATCTTATAAACCAGTACACAGGCCTGGAGGTAGCCATGTTCAGCGCACAGCCTGAGGGCGTACTTCAGGTCATAGTGGATCTCTGAGGCATGTGTGCCTGCCTGCTCTAGATACCAGAGCAGAGAGTCCGGTTTATATTTTGCATAAAGCGATAGCAGATAGTTGTGGATGGCCTCCTCTGTCACATTAAGCTCGTACACACAGAACTCCATGTACCGGATGGTTTCGCTGATCTGCTGGGTGCTGCCCATCTGGCTGTAGTTCATCAGAGCCGGGATGAGCTTCTTTGGGTCCAGCCGCTTGCCCATCTGAATCCAGGCATCTACCACTTTTTTGGGAATATGCTGCATGAGCACGGGAGAAAATTTGTAGAAAAGCTTCTCGTCACAGTGCTTGGAGAGCACATCCAGAGCAGCACTATAGTCGTCATGTTGGCAGTAGTGGGATATCACCCTCTCGTAGTCCTGCATGACAACTGAGAAGTAAACCATGTCGTCCACGTTGCCGTGGCTGGCCAGCAGGTCGTAGATGGTGCTGCGATTGTTGAACAGGCAGTCCTTGTGCTTGGAGCTGTTAAGGAACTGACGGAACTCATCGCGGGTCTCTTGGAAGATGATGGTGTTGCCATCGCTCTCCAGCTGGCCAAGGCGGTTTAAGTAGAGCTCTGCTAGCCAGGTAACCAGCAAGGTGATCTGTGTTCTTTCATTTGGTTTCAAATTATTTAATTTCTTCAGTAAGAACTCTTTCAGGGCTTCCTCTTGTTTGGCCTCAATGAATTTGAGAGCTATCTCTTCAAAGTAGTTCTGTGTTAATGCATAGCACTTGGCGCTCTCCAGGTATCGCTTATTCTGGAAGCAGTGCTCAGCCTCCTTGGCCAGCACCATGTCCATGCACTCCGGCCGGTCACGGCAGTATTCTTTGGCCAGATCGAATTTACTCATGCTCATGTACATCTGCCAGACGTCTCTGGCCTCTCGCTGGATGTGATACCGGAAGACGGCGCGCTCAGTATAGATCCAGACCAACCCTCCAACTGGGTCTTTGATCATTCTCTTGAGTATGCCAAATTTATCCGGGAACACATCCTCATAGACCACCTGTCCGTTCAGAGTGCAGATGGCCTTAACTCGGTCATGGAGCAACAGTAAGAAGTGGAACTGTGTCAGCACAATGGAGATGGGCTTATTGAAACTGAGGTCAATGTCTGTGGTGTACTCCCATACCTGTTTAGTGCAACAAGGTGAAGACAAATAATTATTAGACATAACTTTTAGCTGTGTGAGTCAACAACTAATGTCTCTCTCTCTCCATTATCAATTGGAGTGTGCAATAAGGGCTATTTAAGATTTGCTTTGATATATTATGCATTATTTACATGTGTATTCCTATATGTGAACAGACTAATATACCGTCTTAGTTAACTACATCTATAAAAACAGCCTATAGGTTAATTTCTATGTAGAAAATTCAGTTCAAATTTTGAGCGAACACCCTCATGCTTACTCCCAAGTTCTTCAATACCTCTCTGTTCCTTTGCAGTAGCAATCCTAGCTACTGTGCACTTAGAAATGTTTGCTAAAAGTCCAACTAAACCCATACCCCTTTTCCATCAGCAGCAACCTGGTGCTAGGGTTAGTACCTAGTTGGTTCTTCTTGCAGACATTCTAAGAACCTATTAGCTTTTCCATTGGCTGGCCACTCCAACACATCTGGTCTTTTTAACCTACTTTGTCATGTAATGTCACGAAAATGTTTTGTATTGCATTCTATATACATTGTATGCACTAGATGCGTGAATGGAGGAATGGAATGAATGAAGTGTTTTTCTATCAATGACTGTTTTTAAAAACATTTAAGTACCTGCACATCACTCAGCAGAGAATCAGGCCTGACATAATCCAGCTGACCATAGAGGACTCCATTACCCATCATCCAAGCAAAAGCCTTGGGGGAGGTACGAAGCTTTGAGGTGTAGAAAGTGATCTCACTGTAGCCCATGTTGGCTGGGAACTCCTGGAAACTCGGAAGGAGGTCCTGGTTCTGGGTAAAGATGGAGCTGAAGCCTTGCTGCTCTGATCCCTCGGCCACTTTACCCACAAACTGGAAAAGACGCTTGCGGGTGGTGGCGATGATGAAGTATTTGTTCTCCAGTCCCCGCTCGACTTCCAGGCAGCAGACTGGTGCAGGCTTTCCATCCTCCTCTAGGGAGTGGATCTGCCTCAGAGAAAGAGAGATCTGCATTGTTAAGATTTATACAAGAAGGAAAACCCATATATGTTGGTCTCAGCTGCATGGACAAATCTGTACATGCAAAGACATACCAGATGAATGATGTAAACCTGATCCATTTGTGGAATAACACATATTTATAACAAAGTTCTGTTATAGAAGGAGCGCTGGCACAATCTTCAAATTTTAGGTGATGATTAATTTATATTTAATAACTCTATATTAATGATTTAATTGTCTTTTTATGCTAATTTGTTCACCTACTTTATTACAAATAAAATAATAATTTATTAACACATATACAGTACAACTAAATAAAGAGGAAGACTAATTTTATGGTAGTGAACACCGGAACACACAAATAAACACAGCATGTCTCTTAGCCTTTTAGACTTGTAAACACAAAGGTCAGAACAAGGACATTAGCATAAATAACTGAAATACACAGACAAATGACTGATACCAGCAGAAGCTAAGCTCTGTAAGATAATGATTTACCCTAAGATGACACTATTACATGTGTGGCAGACAAATCTCAAACTGTACATGACAATGAAATAGTCATTCAGGTGTTTATAAAGGTGACTGGAGGCCATTATCACAGTTATACAAAATAATTGGGTTTTGTTCAAATAATTTCATTAAGAAGATCTACTGACGGTCAGGCCTGGTCACACATAAATACTGTGATTACCATCCTGTCTTCCATTGATAAAACAAAATACAGTCTTCATGGAGAAAGTAATTTCTACTGACACACACCACAAAGACCAAAAGGAATTACAAAGGTTTTTGTAACTTAAAAGGTATTTTTCTCGGACCTGTCTGAAGTATTGGTCTGGATTCGTGTTGAACAGGCTGCCTTCAGTTGCTGAGATTTCCGCCTCAAAGATGATGCCATGACTGGTACCGACGAGGATGGGCCCTGTGTTCGTCTCATTGCCCAACAGCTTGTTCCAGCCCACACTCTCGATGAGGTGGCCTCTCCAACGGGACAAACTGCGCACCTTCTGGGTATTCCTGTTAAGGTACATACACTCACTGGTGGTCAGGCTGATCAGAAGATGGGAGCCTGCAATGGGAAAACACAGATAGAGAACATAGGTCCTTATGTAAAGAACTCATAACAATGACATTACTACAGCAATCTTGTCCATTATGCAATAGAATCAGGCTTCCGGTTTATGAGCTTGGGGTGCCAGTTACTCCTGCCTGTCACATTTCTATTTTAACACATATAAAAATCCAAATCAGACATGTCTACATTACCTGTTGGATCCAGGAAAAGTTTGTGCACTTTACTGTCATCTTTCCTTCCTAATTCAATCTGATTAGGTTGATCTGGTTTGGCCAGGTCAATTCTACAAAGAAAAGCAGGTGAGACATTTGCATCAGTTTCCATAACACCTTCTGTGCATTCAATAATCAACAACGAACAGCAGATGAGTACTAATCACAGAGAGTAAAAGCCATTAACTAAGCATAATCCAATCAAAACCACACAATCACTAGTGACTGACACAGAGTTTTAAGTTCTTATGATAAGTGTTATTTGCCTCAGCAGGGTGTCCTTTCCCAAACTCATGCAAAGCTGATTGTTGCAAACTGCAAGATGGTTTATTTTCTCGGGTGGGGTAAAATCAATCCGCTGTTTGTTGAATATCGGTTTCTCTTCCTCCAGTCTCACGTTCACAAAGCCTAAGGAAACAAATACACGTCAGTGAACGCACCACGTTAGCAAAATGGCTACATTATGTACACGGGGACTTTATTCATTTGCATATTGCAAAACCACATCCTTGCATGCAGTTAATAATAAAGACCATTTTCAGAGAATAGCCTCCCAGTCAAATACAAATACAAAAGTACGGCGTGAAGGCTGGAACCTATACCCCTCAAATTAGTCTCTCAATACACATCAATCACTTTGTAGTCATAATGAAGTGGGTGATCGCTGTCTTTATCCAGCCTGGCTTTGAAGGTATTGAGTGTCTTTGCCATCGCCACATCTCCAGGCAACTTGTCCTACCTGAATGTGTTATCCCGATGTTGGTAGACGACAGGCGGCTGTGCTGCTGCGCACTTTGCCTGGTGTTTTGCGAGTCCTCGTACTCGTCGAGAATTGAAGCCATAGCTGAAAGTACGTTATATCAAAAACTAAACGCTGAAAAAAATAAGCAGTTCCCCACTTAGGTAAAGTCTGGTGCACAGTAAAACCTAAAACAACATGGCTAAACAGTTAGCTAGCTAGCTTTCACAACGATCACTTGGGAAGGACTCGCCGCCGTGTGTCACACCGCATGCATCTCAAAACAGAACAAATCCTCATCATATACCGAGTGTCATTTTTACTATATAGCACAGAAACGCGAATATATTAGATGTCACTCATTCATAATACAACAACAGCTGGCTTAGACATCCTAGCTTCCGACTACACGCAGCACAGGGTGGGCACGGTCAGGTGACATGGAGTCATGTGATCACAATGGATGTAGTGTGGGTTCTTTGGCACGAGGGGGCACAGTTCGTCCAAAGTTAGAATACACATACAGTATTTATTTATTTATTTATTTGTTTATTTATTGTGTTTCAAATGTCACTTCTCAGACTTTTCTTTTCAATTATTCTATTATTTCGTTGTCATTTTTTGTATCGCCTAATATGTTTCTTTCTTCCTTTCTTGCTTTCTTTTTTCTTTTTTAAATTTTTTTTTAATCTCTAAAGCGGTCTTTTTCCTTCTCTCGGTGGGAGTGTCTATGCAAATCACAACCTGTCTGAGCACCAGGTTTCTGTAAATACCCACCCCACACATGTCGTCTGTCACTCAGAACTGGAAAATGTGAGAGCCCGTCGTCCACCCGGACAGACCGATCGCTCAGCTGACTCCCGACACGACACACGGCAGGACACATCAGTCACAGAGGACAGAAGGAGTGTCTGTGGGCTGATCAGAAGTTTAATGTTTGGCCCGACATGCCACCTCACATGGATTACTTCTACCACGAGTCCCGAGCCCCCTCCGCGTGCGGGCTGACCCGGGAGGATGAACTGGACCCCGGTGTGATCAGCTGTATGTTGGTGGGAGACGGAGCCGTCGGAAAGACCAGTATGATCATCAGCTATACATCCAATGGATACCCAACTGAGTACAAACAGACAGGCTTTGACGTCTTCTCTGGTGAGTGATCAAAACTTATACTCACTACTTTCATTAATATTCTTCTAACAGTTACAGCCTCGTTTTGAGTCTTTTGTTGACAGTAGAAACGTCCAAGGAAGTTACAGTAAAAGCTCGTGTATTTGCTTTGGTTTTGTGCCAGTGTGTCCTGTCAGAACACTGTTTGTGATGATAAGCCCTGATTACATTTTACCTTATTTCCAATAGGTCAGGTCCAAGTAGAAGGATCTCCAGTCAAAGTTCAGCTTCTGGACACAGCCGGACAGGTAAGAGTTGTTTCTTAGACACAGTTTTTTTTTACAGTGTCAAGTTTATTCATTAAATTCATGGCTTTTCTAAAAATTTTCATTTTGCCATATGCACAAAACTACAACAAACCATCACTATTTACACAGCATGTGTTTCTGATGTATGTTTAAAAGGATTAGCTATAAAGGTGGTCTTTGTTATCACATTGCTTCATCCAGTGTGTGATTAAGTAACAGATTTTCATCCTTCCACCCTCTCATGTTAATGGATGATGTTATTCTGATGCTGCTGTGAGTCAGTTTCTTTCACTCAGTCCTTGATCAAGTCTGTACAAAGCTGTGACTGACACTGTGCTTTCTCTCATGATTTTCCATTCAGGAAGAGTTTGATGAAATCCGGGCCCTGTCCTACGCTCACACAGACGTCTTCCTCCTGTGCTTCAGTATGGTCAACCCCACCTCATTTCACAACATCACTAAGAAGTGGGTTCCAGAGATCCGGTCTTATAACCCGTCCTCTCCGATTGTTCTTGTCGGGACTCAGTCGGACCTCCTGTTGGACGTGAACGTCCTCATCAACCTGGATCGCTCTAAAGTCACACCGGTGCCGAGCTCCCGGGCCAGGAGCATGGCGGACAAGATCAGGGCTACAGACTACATTGAGTGTTCATCACTGACGCAAAAGAACTTAAAGGAAGCGTTTGATGCTGCCATTTTTGCTGCCATCAAGAACAAAGCCCGCAAGAGCAAGAAGAGGAGGTTCTCTGACAGGCGCACCAAAGCTTTCTCAAGATGCAGCTGGAAGAAGTTCTTCTGCTTCATCTGAACTCAGACTGTTGACCCTGTGGGTTGTGGACAGAATCGTATTTATTGCAAAATCTTTTATTTTTGCGACTGTCAGAGCTCTGACCTGTGGCAGTTTAGCTCCATTCCCTGTAACATATTGGGCTCAATTTAGTCTGGGATGCCAAATGGTGCAAAGAAACCAGGACATTGAATACAAGGAGCACTGGGTATTCACACCTGTGGGAGCTGAAGAGGTGATCCTGGGTCATTTTCAGACAGGGTCGGGTTTCACACACTCAGCGCAGCTGTGTTGTTTACATTATATTCAAATGTGTGATTGTGTATGGTCAACAGATTAATGCATGCACGTATACATGTGAATCATGGAGAACGTGACAATGGATCAAGATCTTGAAGAGAAGAGCAAACAAAACAAACTGCCAAAGAGAGAAAAGACAGACCATGATGTAAATGCTGACAATTTGCATGGTGTTGTTTGTAGCCAACTGCAGCCTTTAATATAATCAAGAGGGAAACAGAAAGTGTCAGGGCTGTGTTTGAGCAGATGGGCGTTAGCCACTTCTCTGTTGTATTCTTGTAGTCCGGCTATACCACCTTTTTATCCACAGCTGCTGCAAGTTCAGGTTGCAGTTTAAGGTGCAACATTTTTACCTGTGTGTGTGTGTGTGTGTGTGTGTGTGTGTGTGTGTGTGTGAAAGCTCCCCTGGCTGCTTTTCATGTCTTTAAGTTAATCAACTGACATCTTTGTTATGCCTTAGTCTCATTGTAATTGAAATTTTAGCAACTTGCTTAAGATTTATGAGGCAGGATGATGTGTTTGTGACAAATCAAAAACAAATGTTTCCTCTGTTTTAACCTCCCCACCGCCACAGGAACTTGATTGAAAATCCTGTTGTTGGAGGTGAAAGGTTGCAGGAGAGCGGTAGCCTTTACCTTTGTGTTTCGTCTCTCATCAATCTGCATTTGTAAAAGGAAACACTGCAGGAGTCCTGACTTCCACTGTGACGCTCCCCGTATCACAATCAGCCCAACTCGAGCCTTTTTACATTCGCCTCTTTTTGTTTACGCGTTCATTGCACCCTTTATCTCGTCTGTCGTCAGGTGTATATGGATTTACAAGACACTAAACAGCCACAGCTTAAATGTTGGTGTGATTAAAAAAAGATGTTTCTTAATAGCCTTGTGCCTCTGAGATACTGTCTATACAATGTGATCTCATGAATTAGCGTTGATATACACGCCAGTTTTATTGGCATGTTATATGTACGCATTTTAAGCTGCCCGTGTGTATGTGAACGCCGCGTCATGTGACATGCACTGAGGCTTAGGGTTAGGTTTAGACTTAGGGTTAGGTTTAGGTTTAGGGTTGGGGGGGGATCGTTAAAATGGGGCAAATATTGACACGCGATCGCACGGCGTTCGATAACACACGAAAACTCGCAAATGTGTATGTATAGCACGCCAAAATGACACCGAACTGGCGTGTCATACAACGCGATTTCATGAGATCAGGCTGGTCTATAAAACACAGTGATAAATATGGATATGCGAATGTATAGACAGAAAGTGAGGAGAGCCAGAGCTAGGCTTCATTATGCTTCTTGTGGAAGTCAGTCTAATGTGTATCCTATTCTGTTTGTAAAAACAGCAAATTAATGATATATATACGTATATGAATTGTTGAATTGCATTCTGTTATTTCACTCCAGAATCTGTTTTTGTTACACTTTGTATCAGTGTCACTAATCTCAGCTCTAACCTGTGTGTCTTTTTTTACATGTTGGAGTTAAACGATGCAAATAAATGAAGTGCAAATGACAGCCCCTGTGTTATGTATATTTTTAGAACAGCTTACTAGCGATGTGCGATTCACAAAAAAAAAAAAAAAAAAGAATCGCTTATCTTGTCTGATAGTAGGGCCTGCTTTACATTCAGGGAAGAGTTCTGAAAGAGCAGAGGCGGCGTTCTCCGCAGGAAGTCAGAGTAGTCGACGTGGCCACTCCGGGTACTTTTCCTGCAGCATCTCTTTGTCCATGGATATGATAAAGACGCTCTGGCTTCCAGCTGTGTATTGGGTCAACCAATTCTAATGCAATCCACATGACTGGGGATTGGGTTTGGCAGTGCCATGCTGTGACTGAATGCAGTCTGATTGTAACTTTGTGAAAGGTCTGCAGACATGGGAAGGTGGGTGGCGTTGACAGTCTGATTAAGTCAAATTCATTAATTAAGAATAAACAGCAGTTGAGTAATGATTTATCACAGCTACGCAGGACACATATTGTTTATAACGCTCAACAAAATAACTCACCTTGGCTTGATAGGTCTGATTAGAAAAACCTATTAGCGTTTTATTTTATAGAAATAAACACAGATAAGATTTGTTGTAAAGCGAAACAAAGGACAGATTTACAAGAGGAAGGTTGTAAAGCACGTTCAGACCTGGCAGATCTGAAGTGTGTTTGTTCAGAGCAGACTGGATGGGTCACAGATGAGCGAAAGGGCGAAAACACACACACACTTACCCCAGTTTATCAGCAATCTGTTTGCCATTAGGCAGCGTGCAGCCCATCACACAGTTTATCTGTCAGGGTCTGTTTGAACGGCTGTTATCGATGGCGTAAAGCAGGACGTCCCACATCTCAGGCCAGTGACCTCGGATGGAGAGGTCACTGGGGAAAAGTGGTGTTTTGTCATCGGACACTCAGACGCGAGTGGACTCTGAACTTGCTGAACTTTGATGCGACTGAAAGAAGTGGTGGAAGAAGGACTGTGTGAGAAGTAAAAGAAATGATTGAACAGTAAAATAATCCCTCAGCTTGTTTTTAATTTTACCTTGTACATAACCTATATTTCCTGTATATATCCTTCATATGTTGTATATATTTCCTCTGTAGTATAGAGTTGGCTTTTTGTAAGTTTTATTATTTCTTTGTAGTTTTGTATGTTGTCAATGTTTTTCAGTATATATTTTCAGTATAATTTTGTGTGATGTTTTTTAAAGTCTTTTTTTTTGCACATTAAGTGTTTGCTGCTAAACAGAAACAGAGCTGCTAAACTGATTTTCATTGTTCCTGTAACAGTGACAATAAAGACCTATTCTATTCTATTCTATTCTATTCTATTCTATTCTATTCTATTCTATTCTATTCTATTCTATTCAGTGTTTCAATATAATATATGATGTTTGTCAGTTTATTTCACTGCTGCATTAATGTGTATGTTACTTTTTCCCAATCTACATGCTGATTTGAACTACTTTACATATTGTCTGTACTTTAATCTACTGCAGTGCATCATATTGTATAAGATCAACATCTGTTTGAAGCGTCTCTCTAAAGGGTCAAACTTTCATTAGCTCAGAAAAACAGGCCTGTTTTCAGATTCATGACGATGTATCATCCAGCTAATCCAAAAGGGGGTTTACTGAGTTTAATTAAGAAGACTATAAGAAGTAGGAGAATTTTCTTAGCCCATACATGAACACTTAATCCTTCAGTTTTCCGTTAACATTTAATTTCAATACTTTTAGAGATGTATATGGTGTACAATGCACTAGATAGGAGGGACATGAAATCCAGAAAGTACAGTGTTGCCTATAAAATTGGTTTTCAGACAGATTCCTCTATTTATTCCTCTTTATACACATCATTAACCACCTTTGACAAAACGTAATGGTAATAAACGGTGTGCTTAAACAGTCAGAAAAATACAGTGAAGTAAGGAGTGCTGTATTTGCCTCTGAAATGTAATAATAAGCGTAACATTTCACACAATGGAAAAGTAAAGTTGAAGCACCTCAAATTCATTCTTAAGTATATTCCTTGGATGGAAAAGGAACAGTTGAAAGATTATGTATTAGTTTAAATGTATTATGGCTCATTTAGTCAAATTATTGTACAGAACAAGGCAACGACAAGTCAAAAAACAAACAGTAACATGATAAAAATTGTTGTAAACAAACTTCCAAACTTATATAACATATCTGAAAGAGAAACCAACGGTGAACAATAAAGTCATGCCTCAAACTGCCAACATCAAGTGTAATTTACAGTTTGTCCTCCCAGCTCTCATGTCATACAACTTACCAGAGCTGTTTAGGGAGTTCTACCAGTGTTTTTTGAAGTCACGCCATTTTAATCTCGTCTCCAAATTAAAAATCATCTGGATGTTCAGAGTCTCTTTGGTGAACATAGAAACACTGGCTTGCCAATAAAACTCATGTGGTTTGACAAGTGGCAGGGGTTTTAAACACTTGTTTTTATCTTAAGTTAATGTTATCTTTTGCATTTTTTTTTCTTCAGTTTGATATACTGACCTTTGATTTTACTCTTAGCTTTTAAGAACATTCACATGGTCAGTGAATTAAATGTAGAAAAATACCAGATTTTCACTGAAAAATGCCAAATGTACAGGATAACATATAACAAATGATGATAAATCACTAAGGAGAGGTTAAATGTTCCGCAAAAAAATAGTTTGGAAGTCACCAAAAATAGTTGGTTAAATGGTCTAGATCATCTTGTGTCCCTGCCTTTTTTCCGGTTGTGTTTAAAAATCAAAAAACATCCTCAAAATGTCAACAAGCATGTTGAAGGCTGATGTTATCTAGAGAAAGTGTCCGCTTCCGAGGTGGAAAGGACAGGGAGCTTGAGTTTTTAAACGAGTCTGAATTAAGTGATTTTCTTCGAGATGATTTGGAAAAGTATTCAATGAAATTTGTCAAAAAAGCAAAAAAAATGAAAATGCCATGATCTTAAATTATATACTACATCATAATATATACCCCTATGTTTTATAACTGCATGAACACACATAAACAATATCTTAATCACTTTTAGCTTTTTTGTGCATTTATTTACAACAAAGACTGTGACTTTTTAAATGAAAAATTACATAAAAAATACATACATAATTAAATAAAGTTACAACACTGTCACCACAGTTTAGAAACTTGCATATTCTCAGTCTTAGTATAGCTGCTAAATAATGTAATTTAATTCCCTAAAAATAAAATAGATCATATGAGTGACTTAAACTAAAAGTTTCATAAAATATCATGAGATAAATGAGACTATTTCTGAGATTTTTGTTACACAGTAAGATTCATTATAAACTTTTGTTGTGGTTTTCCATCTACAACATATATCTGACAGTTATATTTACGTTCTTACACTTTAGTGGGAGAAAAACATGTTTTTAAGCTCAAAATACGGCATTTAACATTTATACATGATTGTAGGGACATGCACTTCAGTGGAACTTGAAAATCTAGGTTCATTCTGTGCTCAGGAAGTTGAAATTGTGCAAATAATATACTGCTTTATTTTGCAAAATGAATCAATAATATTTATATTACGTTACATATATATTAGAGTTTTTATTTACCTATAAATTCTTCTTTGATGTAATGTTTCTGTTATGTCAAGAAGAAGAAAAATGGATGTTTTCCACAGAATGAACCCATGTTCAGCTTTGTTTAAGGGCAGGTGAAGGTCAGCAGGGTTATGGTTGTTAACATGTTAAAAGGTAACAGTCATGGGTCAAAGCGGACAGTGGGAATCACCGACTGTTCTGTGTTATTTATGACTTTTTTCCACTGATCCCTAATGACTAAACACAGATGTTGTACACAGCCCTTTGAACTGATAACAGAGTACCCTGTATTATTAGTTTTACTAATATAATAATGGAAAAAAAACCCTATTACTCACCCAACTACCTGACACATGATACAAACACAGACACTTGTACAGTTCATGCAGTTGTTGCACACTCATTGAGCAATCTTGAAGTCCATGTTGGACTGGTTCTAGGTTCCCAGGAGTCAGTGAAGTGAGTTACTCCTTCTCCTCCTCCTCCTCCTCCTCCTCCTCCTCCTCCTCTTCTCAGGGTTAGTCATCTATTTGTCTCATCTCCAGGCACAGGTTTGGTCCTCCGCCTCCCAGGATCCCCTCACTTTTTTTTTTTTTTTTTTGTGGTTGTGTCAGGAATAGTCATCCAGCTCTTCCGTCTGGCCCTGAGCCAGTTTCACTCTCTCTGGGTTTCACTGTAGTCGAAGGTTGGCAAAGAGGCCTGGGAATCAGCAGGTGCACAGACAGGTCCGCCTGGCTCGGGACGAAGCCGATTGGCTCACGGCTGCTGCTCCTCGGTCATTCAGAGTGGCGGTTTGAACAGTTATGCTTTGGAGAAGACTTGGCAGGACTCACTGTGTCAATTTCACACAGGCATAAGAAACACTCTTTGTTGTTATTGTTGTATGTTCCTCCTTAATTAATGGATTGTGTATTTCTTAGAATCCATCAGGTGTGATTGAGGCTGGACTGATCCTAATAAACACATTCATATGCAACGACATATACAGCATATATCTATATCTATATCTATAACGATATCTATATCCTATCGATAGATAGATAGATAGATAGATAGATAGATAGATAGATAGATAGATAGATAGATAGATAGATAGATAGATA
>JAPQRQ010000017.1:11410017-11420440 GCA_037367365.1 Apogon talboti
CAAGCATCCGCAATCCATTCACAAATTGTGGCGTAACTCGCCCGGCGCTGCCTCCCAGTCTGAGTAAAACTGTGTTCAACATCTGTCATCCATTCAAACCGATGTTGTTTTGAATAATGCACATACCGGCACTATATACCTACTGGGGGCCATGCCTTTAGCATCGTCTAACACGCCCACACTTCACCCTTTAACGTTCTCATGCTGTCCTCTGTTACGTCCGCCTTTTCTCTATATAACCAGCGTGTTAGCAGGAAATGCTGTCAGTCAGTCAAGCGGAGCGCTCATTGAAGTCACACAACAACGTTTACAGATTTTGGAACTCGGTGCACACATAAGGCACACTGCATTATAAGGCGCTCCGTCCATTTTGCAGAAAATGTAAAACTTTTAAGTGCGCTTTATGGTTGTGAAAATACGGTAATCTGGGTAATTCTTGAGGCCCTCGACATGTGTGACTACATCACACACACTTATCCTTTACATGTTTTTGTTTTCTTTCCCCTCAAATGCTTTTTTTTCTCCTCGATTTACTGTTTTATAAGCAAACGGTTTCTTTTGACATCGCAACACTTGCTGACAGCTTTATGTATGTTAGAAATATTTGTTTTTGGAGAGATGTAGATTGAAAATGTATCTGAAATTGTAATATAAATACAAAGATGTATGGGTTGTATAAAATCTAAATAAACAAGTAAAAAGAAATACACAGTAAGACAAAAGTGTTACTGAATTTTGTAATTTTATTTAATTTGACAATAAAAATGTTTAAACAGGCCAAACACTTGCTTTTCATCGCATTAAATGTAAACAGCAATGTCTTCAATTCAATAAAAAACTCTCTTGGGTCAAGTGCACTTCAAGGTGAGTTTTTAGAACGGTGTAACTGTACTCAATGCCTCCATTTTATTTCAGTACAAAGAAGCAAATATTCACCTGAGACTTCATTGGAACTTTCTGACGTTACCAGTTTCCAGCGTTTCTTTAAAATCCATCGTGCCTTTACCAAACGCTTTCAATTATTAAATACAGTTTATTGTCATTTCATTAATGATATACTGAATAAGGCAAAAAAAAAAAAAAATTCTGTTTATAGTTTTAGAAACGGTGTCAAAGTAGAATTCCCTGTTGTTCTCCTTCTTCCTGGTAGTCTGTGTTGTATGGGAAGTAATACAGGTCATGTTTGACAGCCATGAGCAAACCAGGAAGACCCCTGCAGCCCCCCAACTTGGAGGAGAAGACGATGCTGGGGATGGTATCGTTGGCTGCTGGGTGTGGTGACGGGATGGTCCTCAGCAAGTGGCCGTCCCTCAGGCTCCAGATCCTCGTGTAGCAATCCTGACCCACTGTGGAAACGACACAGGAGCAATATGTGCAACATGAGTCTGCTTTGTTTTCTTTTCATACTGAAAGGGTGACTTTGGAGGGATCTCTAAACCTCACTGGAATACAATATGATGGCTGTGTTTATTTAAAAACAAGATGGAGCATGTTTCGTCTTCTCCTACCTGCCAACACGAGCCCCTCGGGTTCGCTGACGTGGACTGGAAGGTAAGCATGTTCATTATAGTGCCCTTTGTACTGCTGCACCGGCTTTGTCACCCGCACATCCCACAGCTTTATCTAGAATGAAGGAAAACACACAAGGTCAGACAGATAAATACATAAGTTTATTTGTCATTCAGCACAGTTTACATCAGAGATGTTCTACTGCCGATACACAGTCCTTAATTAAAAACACATGGATAAAAAAGTATTAAATAAAAGTGCATTCGGTGAAATATAAACTATAAAACCAGAATAATAAATACATAATTAAAAAAATATTGCACATATACTTAAAATGCTTTGTTTAAAAGACGGATGGAGGTGGGGAAAAAAAACAGTTCTTAAACTTCGCACTTTTGCATTTCAGGCTGCGGTACCTTCTGCCTGAGACCAATACTAGCATCTGTGTCTTAGGTTACAGTAAGATTTTATGGGTTGTTTTGAGTTACTAGCGGTGAAGATATAGTGCAGGGGTGTAAAACACGCGGTCCGGGGGCCAAAACTGGCCCTCCACATGGTTAAATCTGGCCAACAGGATGAGGTTGTCATAGAGTCTTGACAAGTTGTTTTGATTATAAAGTTAAATGCTATATTTTGTTCCGGATGCCTGTTACTGAATATTTTGTTCCTTTGTCGATCCATAGTTGTAATGCACATGTAAATGATAAGCTGAGGCCTAATATTATGAAAATTGCACTTATTTTTCTTAAGAAATTTCAGGTTGTTCATGGATGTTCATGTTATTTACATTTTTTGTTTAAGGATTTTTAATTTTCATATTGTAATTTTCCTTTTTTTTTTTTTTTTTACCAAAACAGAGAAAAAAAATGGAGTTGTCATTATTTCTTAGTTTTTGTGCTTTTATTTTAATGGTCTGGCTTGCTTGAGGTCACATTGGGCTGAATGTGGCCTCTGAACTAAAATGAGTTTGACAACCCTGGTCTAGTTTCTTCTTTTCATGCTATAATCCTGACCTGGCCCGTCATGTCAGCAGCTAGCAGGTAGTTCTCATCCTGGAGGACGCGGACTGAGGTGATGGCGGACTCTTGTTGGAAGCGACTGGTCTTCCAGGTCTGACTCCTGCGGACGCGCTGCCGCAGGTCGATGCTAAAAATCCCCCCTGATCGGCAGCCGTTAAACAGCACAGGGACCTGGGAGAAGGGAGGTTGTTTACCGTTAACAGTTGACCTTTCTTTAGTCGCCCTTGGTTTCAATATCCATCGTGCAGCCTACTTCCAGGAAACACAGGAAGGCTTTAACTACTTTAGTGTAACAGAGGACTCACCCTCCGGGCAAAGTGCTGAGCCAAGACATCACTGCTGACGCTGTACGTCTGCGTTCGGCCAGTCTCTGCATCTTTCAGTATTATCCTCCGCGATAGGCCTGTCAACACATGCAAAAACAGAATTATCTGAAGTTTATTTTCATTACAAACAATTTTGGTGTGGAAGCAGATCTCGTGTGTAAATAAAAATTGTGGTTTGGATTTTTTTTTTTTTTACTAGTGAATAGCCATAGCCAATCAAGCTCTCACCTCAACCTAAGCAATGATTTCATTTGGATTCGATCTGAAAACCATTGGACTGACCAGAGCTGAAGGTTTTGTCAAACTGGGGGTTGAAGCACCAAGCACAAGACCAAGCAGTAGGTATTTTAAAGCTACACAGCATCCCTGGCTGATCTGAGGGAGAAATAAAGCAGAGACAATACTGTATATAAGTCAAAAGACCAAGTAGAAGCCAGAGGTATTTCATAATAATCATAGTGACTTGTAGATCTAGAGTGATAAAGCGCAGTAGGATAGTACAAATACTGCAAAATGAAAAGAGGAAAAAGGTATTTTATTTAACCTGGGTTGGAATTACTGAAAAGAGATGCAGGAAGTAAACTAACGCAGCCGGGAGTGTCTGCTGCTCCCACAAGGCACAGTCTGACAGACGCTCAGTCAAAGGAAACACAAACAGTGACATGAAATAGTAATCTGTAAAGTTAGAAAAGTTTACGCAAACAAAACTTTTTCTTTCTAAAGAGTCTCGTTGTTTTGCTGTACTTAAGCTGAAAAAGGATACAATACATGAGAGTCTTGATAGTTGACAGAGGCCCAGCAGATGGAGTTCACCTGAAACAGATTTAGACATTCAGCAGTTAGCAATGTTTTTATGCAACACATTAACGGTGAAGTATGAAACATCTTCCTTAAAATACGACTTAGATTAGAGATCAGTGATATGGCAAAAAAAGTGTAATCTTTTTTTTTTTTCTAACGTTATGGGTGATTTATGATTTTAGCTGATGGTGTTCCGGTTTCATGAACTGAAGCTGAAACATAATTCAAAAACACTCTTTCCTCATTAAAAATATAGGCCATATAAGATTAGAAGAACACATTCACAATTAATACAAGAAGCAAACAAGTTGTATCTTCATTTTTTTTTGTTGTGACAGTGAGCTCTTCAAAACAATGATCTATTTTTTGTGATTTAGACATTTTTTGTGATTTTCAGGAAGCAAAACCTAACATATTCAAATTAATTCGATTTATTGCTCAGCCCTAATGTAGACTCATCCAGTGACCATCTATCTGAATCCTCACCTCTGACCTTCTGTCAGTGTGTGGTGGCGTATTTACCTGCACAGGCCTGCCTTCTGCCTATTTCTTCTACTTTCCTCTTGTTTTACTGTGTTTGTGACGACCATGATAGTGTGAAGATTTGCCAGTATGTTTGTATCGACAGCTGAACAATATAAAAATGAAGTGTCACTGGTCTCTTTTGGATATGCATGGTGTCCCAAAAAAAAAATGTATACACACTTTAGCCGCTGATAACTCAATTATTTGTTTTGTCTTTGCAGATTAAACCCATTGGAATTAATGATGGCAGCCAGATTAAACTTTGAAGAAAGGAAATTCATTCTAAAATGCTACTGGGAGTATGAAAATGCAGTTGAAGTGCAAAGACAATTTAGGAGGGAGTTTCAAAAAGAACCACCAACACAAGTTACCATCACTCGAACTAGAGATAAGTTTGATACCTAAAAGACAAAGTCTACGCTATGAGACCTGCAACAGTCGCTGAATTGAGAGCAGCCATTGAACGTGAATGCACACAAATACCAAGGGAACTGTTTCGTGATGTGTGCGATTCCATTGCTTTGCGTTGTCAGCAGTGTCTGGAGAACAGACAATGACAAAACAATAAAATGATGTTTGTAAATTCTATTAAATTTTGAAAATTAAATGAAGTTTTATAAACACCTACTTTACAATTATTTAAAGTGTGTATACTTTTTTTTGGGACACCCTGTATATTGCCTCTACTACACTCCTGCAGAATTTTGCGTTGGTATGAACCGTATGTGTTTATTTGTGGTTTTACAATATAACTGCTGAGAGAGAATCGGAGCATAACATTTTTGTTTTTCTGTCACACCTTTTTGCTTTGGTTATTGGAACTCTATTCATGCAGTCTAAGGCTCATACAACCACTGCTCTCTTGTCCTCAAAAGAGGAGCCAAGTTTGACTGATTCTGTCTATGAACACAAGCAAGAATTGCTGCGTACTTTGCCTTTAGAGCGTAGGTAAAGTAAAAGGACATGATCAGTATGTCAACTCCAGTGAGTCACTCCCACCTTGCGGTTGGTGAAGTAGACATTGTCACACATTTCCGCAGACAGAGAGCCCTGACTGGTGCCGCTGAAGTTCATGATGCCGTATTTACAGCCTCCGTGTGAGACGTCATTGACTGTGAACACTCGCTCACAAGCTGAATCCCCCTGAGGACAAGCAAGAAGACAAGGAAGGAGGATTTTATGAGAAGGAAAACTTTCAGTTCTGTTTTCATTGATTTTTTTCTTGTTTTAAATAATGCATTTCCATAGTGCATACATTACAACTGCAATAAAAACCACAGTAATCACAGAAAAGTGTGATGTGTTCTCACCACTATGAGTCTGAAATTGTCTGTGTTGGGGTTGCTGTTGTCAGTGCTCTGGATTTCTAGTTTGTGCCGTCTCATTCCGCTGACCTTCACTTCATGAACCAGCCTGGAGACAAATAGTAACCATGGTTACAATGAGTGCCGCTGTATGCAGACAAGTCAAAAATCTAAATCTAGCAAATCAGATTCATTCAGCATGCAGGTTGGACGTTGCGAGGGCTGCCCTTTGTCACTGACTGTCGGTAGAATTTCTAGGCACAGCCAGGGGGCAGAGGGTGTCCAGTTTGGCAGCCTCAGGGTGCATTCCTGCTTTTGGCAGATGATGTGGTATTGGTGGCTTCAGCAAACACTAACCTCCAGCTTTCACTGGGGCGGTGTACAGCCGACTGTGAAGCGGCTGGGTTGAAGATCAGCACCAAATCTGAGGCCATGGCTCTTAGTCAGAAAAGCGTGTGGTGTGCCCTCTGGGTTGAGGAAGAGTTGCTGACCCAAGCGGAGGAGTAACTCTGGGTCTGGTTCACGAGTGAGGGAAGGATGGAGTTGGGGATCGACGGGTGGATACTGATGCAGACACTGTACTGATCTGTTGTGGTGAAGAGTGAGTTGAGCCAGAAAGTAAAGCTCCCAATTTACTGTTTGATCTATGTTCCTTCCCTCACCTACAGTCACGAACTGAGGGTTGTAACAGGATAAACACGACTGATGAAAGAGGAAGAAAGAAGAAAGAAAAGAGGAAGAAAAAGATTTTTTCTGCAGGGTGGCTAGGCCCTTAGAGACAGACACCTCGAGAGGAGCCAGTTGCGGTGGTTCGGGGATCTGGTAAGGTTGCTTCCTGGACATCTCCCTGGTGAGGTGTTTTGGGAATGTCCAACTGGAAGGAGTCACCGGGTCAGACTCAGAACAGGCTGGAGGGATTGCCTGTGTCCCCCCAGAAGAGCTAGAGGAGATGGTGACTGGGTAGAGGGAGGCCTGGGCTTAGGCTGCTGCCCCCCAGACCAAATAAACAGATGATGGATAGATGGAAAGATAATTAATAAATGCATGAGGGGATAAATGAGGGGATCTGTAACTAGATGTGTCACTGTAAGCATTTGTTTATTTATAGTTTATGCCATTCTTGTTATTCTTTCAACTTCATGTGAATTAAATTCACATAATTTAAATCTAATTGTTTAGTGCAGGGGTTCCCAAACTTTTCCATGCCAAGGCCCCCCAAACAGCATTAGCTTCTGGCCGCGGCGCCCCTTTGAAAACCCATCGACAATACTACAAAACATATTAAGAAACATTGACTTTTAAAAATGTGTTTTCTTACTTTTATTCACTATACAATAATTATTAAATTTGTTTAGCATGGGAATATTATTAACCTATATGTTTCCACACTGTATATTCACACTAAAATGTTTTGTTTTGCATTTTTTTCTCATCTTTCCTCCAATTTTCTGAGGCCTCCCTAGCGCCCCCCCAGGGGGCCGCAGCCCCCACTTTGAAAACCACTGGTCTAGTTTCACCAGTCTTATAGTACACGTTTATACTACATATAGTGAATGTTTTTGCAATGCCCACCCCTTGTCAAAACATATTAGCATCACTATTAGTAGCTGCCAACTAACACTGTTTCAAAGGAAATTCACTCTACACATGCAGAACTGATTATCGTTACAGTTAGAGATTGTATTTCACTTGGGTTGTACTCTATAATGTGTTACAGCTGTTAGTATAGAAAAAAGTTGTATGTTCATCTTTGCATGTGCAGGCAGCAGTGACACCGTACCTGCAATAGGAGTTGTCAGGTAACAAGCCAAGATGCCTTTTCTGCAGCAGTAACGACGTGTTCAATCCTGCTCTCGGTGCTTTCTGAGGAGACAGTGACATGAGTCTCTTTATTAAAACAACCAAACCTCATGCCAAGGCTTTAGCATTTCTCTATTTATTTTTTTAACCATAGAGAATGTTTGCTTCTTCTGCGGAAATAATGGAAACTCAACTCAGCTGTGTTGTTAGGTGCTGGATTCTACAATGTAAAGGTTTTTGTTCAAGGGCAACTCCAATTTAGACATTTGTTCATTATAATGCAAAAATCCATGGAAAAATGAGTTTCTGTTTCTACTTACTTTCCTGAGTTTTTCATCTTCTGCAAGCATCCTGGTTCTCTGCTTCTCCCTCTCTTTTTCCTGTAGCTGCTCTCTGGTCAGTGGATTACAGTTATTGTGCCCTGGCAAAAGCCTGAAGTACCGATTTTTCTCTGGGTCAAAGTAGAAACCCGGCAACTCTGGCAACAGGACAAGGACAAGAGAGTTCTATAAATGACAGGTATGATGGTTACAAGCGGAATAGGAAGCATTTATTGGGTGTAGTACCTGGTGCAGCACTGTTGGCAGTAGAGGAAGAAGAGGTAGATGAGGAAGAAGTGGAGGAGGAGGAAGCAGAATGGTGTCCATATCTCCCCTCAGAGGCTTCATCCTGACCATACCTACAGCAAATTAAACAACACTTCATTACAAACCCAAGAATAAATGGCAATTAATGAGGCAAGTTCTGTCTGTCACAAAACAATCGCGCTGATTTCATTCAGGGGTTGAAAAGTAGGAAAACATACCACTGCTGGTCCTGTGTGGGTCTGTGCCATCTCTGGCGTTGTGTACCACCTTGTCTCCTGTACGGTCGCTGCCCATCTCGCCATTTCCACCTCTTCATCCTGCTGGTTGTGAGCTGTGGTAACCTAAAGGGTCCTCTCACAACTATGTTCAATGTTATTCACGTGTGTCTCCTGTGTGTGAAGTTAGTAGAGTAGCGTGTTTACTTGTTAGCTTAGCTACCAAGTTATGTTTAGCGCTCATGAGCTTACGTTTGTCTTCCCACACACTTTAATTTACTAGAAATATTACGAATATTTTAATGCCTAAATAAACACAAACTCCGTTATAGGTGACAGTCTTTACTGTCTTATTAAAATGATGTGATGCTGTAGTTTGACGCCGTTTGAGCTAGCTTGTGGACAGTGGCATTCCGCCATGTTGTCCCGCCTCTAGATACCGCTCATTGGCTAATCGCTAAGAATACTTTATGACGTACCAGTCATCCATTGGCTTCTTTTATGTAAATTTATCTGACTCGCTTCAGAATGATAATGTAGGAATTTAATGTTTATTTTATGGATGCAACGACGCTGAGAATTAAAACACAGAGATAACACGAGATATATACTCACAACATACGGTGCATTTTATTCTACAAACATTGCGATTGATGACAAAAAATTTTGTTTTATAGGATGGTAAGTTATTTCAGAACAAACAAACCCGATAACCCAAAGTACAGCCACGATGAGGAATATAAAAAAATGGCAGAGGTGTGTTGTTTTTATAACGAAAGCTGAGTCTATTTTTATTTTATGATGTTGTTGGCATAAAAGAAGGTTATTGCTGATCTGAGGACCGGGACATTGATTTTGACAGTTTTCACTGAAGCCACGCCTAATTTCTTGATACTGGTGTTGTATTGGTAGGGAGCACAGTGCCCAGGACCGCATTGGCTGTTGTGTTTTTTTCATAAGGGTCCCAAACTACACCGAGATTTGGAATATTACGTTACAGCCCTACAGGAAAATGGCGACTGTCATTCATAATCCTTTGAAATCGTAAGTAAAATTTTATTATTTTTTATTTTTTTGTGTAGACTGACTGCATGCACTGATTGTGCATATGATTTTATATAGAGATGTCAGCGCGTTATGATTAAAAAAACCCTATATTCAATACTTTGCCATGCACGGACAATGTCCGTGTGTGTTTTCTGCAGGTAGGTTGTGATGCCTACTTGCGGGGTTGTGTAATACTAATATAAAAGCATGCATTCATGCTTTTATTCATCTCCGTCCCGCGCGCAAATATCTACACTGACTCACATGCACTTGGTTTTACGTGGACAAAAAGTTGCCATTGTCCACATCGTGCTTTGCAAACAGGGTAGACAGAAGTTTGCATGCGGGACTCTTTGTCAGCGCTAGACGGCTAAATTTGCATAGATAAATTCATGCAATTAATGCCACAAAGCACACATTGAAAGGGCGACGCTGGCTCTGCGCAGCTAATGCTATTCCTGCAACTGTCAAATAGATAAACACAGTGAATAACAGAATTCGTATTGTGCATGATCAAAATTATTTCATGTAGCCTACAGGGAAGAAACCTGCAAAGTAAGAAGAGGAATGGATTTCTCCTTGAGTTGATTAAGGTTAAGAGACGCAAGATATTGACAGTTTAGTGTATGATTTGCATCTCGAGAACCCTTTTCTGCCCTGCATCAATCACAGCCATAACTTTCACCTCAGCCTTCATAATCGCATGGCAGACCGCAGACATCACTTGACCAGGCTATTGTTCAGATATCGCACAAACATACTGAAACAAAGTTTTCACTCAAGGCAGTTTTTCAGTGATGTCAATCTTTGTATGTGCACGCGCACACAAATACTTCCAGCTGACATCCTTCGTTATTAATTTACAATATGTATTTTTCCTCCTGCTTAATGTAAACGCAGATGGAAATCAGGTTAAAATGCTTATAATGTAGATGTGGCTCACTGTGTTCTTGTTTTCCAGAGGTTCTCTTTGGGAAACCGATAAACACACAGGATGCTTGAACATACAGTAGATGATTAACTGTCTGGCATGAAACTGTCTGTGTGGCAAACATTGTTTTCCGGAAGGCAGATTAGACAGTAGAGAATGTAGATATGTGTGTGTTTGTTTTGCGTGTATATGCTATTCTGTATGTAGAGCAGCAGATTATAAGCGTCCCAGTATTCTCTTGGGTCCATCTGTTGAGAGAAGGGATGATGATGGTGATAGTGATGATGATGGTGATGGGGCACAAGGAGAGACTGAGGGAGGGAGCCCCATCTGCCCTCCATCTACAGCAGCCATGACAA
>JAPQRQ010000017.1:11452294-11462318 GCA_037367365.1 Apogon talboti
GGATTTTTTTCTCCACTGATGGCACAGACAAGATGACGGTACCAGGATTCATCAGGGTCAGATTTTCACACATGGATGTGCCACGACAGAACCTTATAGAGGATATTATAGAGGGGTACTGCAGAAGATTTTACACAGTGGTCAGACTCTACAATCATCAAAACAAGGTCTTGGTGACAAATTAATGCAACTCTGAATGGAAATAACTCTTGCGACATCTACTATGATTTTTGCATAAGCATTACATAGTATAAATGATGCCACAATAAGCTGCATCCTGTAATTAAAGCCAAATATGTGTATTACAGTACACCAATTATTTTGAAGTCCTGCAGTCAAAGTTATCTTGAAAACCTGAATAGATGCTCATTACAAAATAGCCGTTAGCAGTGATGAAGCCACAGTCCCAGTCAAAAATAACCTTAGTACTATGAACTCAATGTACTGTTTGCTGATATTGTTACAGAATTCAATAGCCAAACATAACCCTGGGTTTGGACCCCATGTAAGCTGAAACCAAAAGATAGGACAGACTGACCATGTCATTTCTGCCTTTCCAACATCCAACATGTTCTGGACTTTGGAAAGGCCCAAAAAGGTCTACTAGGTTTGTCATCTTTATGATCTTGTTCTTACATCGGCTTACATAAATCCCCTCCTGAAGGCGATCAGTATCTGTGTTTCTGACTTTGGGTCTACAGACTGTGATTAAATGAGAGAAATTCACTTGTGTAGAGTTGCAGACTGTGTGGTTAAACTCTCTGAGCCTCAGTGTTCTAACAGCTGTGTTCTGCTACGATGACATGGTGCGCTGACCTTTCACCTCGTTCAACCATCAACCATTTGTGTTCATTTGCAATATTGTGATATAGTGACTATCATTTAATTTTTGCAGGTTCGATATACCGCAAACATAAGACCATATGTCTTATATGGTCCAATGGTCCAAGACTTGGAAAGTTTTGACCAAATACCAAAAATGCCTTTTAATCCTTTGTTAATTAACTTTAACTGTCTACTGTATACGACTATACATTTACCAGAAAGGGTTTGTTTTTTTGTTGTTTTTTGTTTTTTTTTTTACCACTGTAGCGCATTCTATTGTAAGACAAGTGTTGGGAAGTTTACCTCTAAAATTTAATGTTACTTATCTAGAACAGTGGTCCCAGTCTTTGTTATCTTAAGATGCAAAACTCAATTCTTTTTCTCCTCAGGACCCAAAATTATATAAACCCCAGCTGTTGTGTCTACATTGAATTAAATGCAAATGTTTTTGGCTTGTAACATCATTGATGTAATTTTAATCTTGTTACATGTTTTCTATCATTTCTTTTGTGTTTCTCAACCTGTTATGCTTCACAACTCCTGCTCAACTTAAGTAAAATATCATATTGTGGTTGTGTATTATACTTTGGTATTGGGTAATTCAATAAACACAACTTTGTGACCCATTCTGTCCAACCCTAAGAGTGGGAAAGGTAGATCTAAAATAACTAGAACTGAACAAGTCAAAAAAGTGGGCAAAAAGTATAGCATAACACATTACTGGTGCTGACAGATGAAGGTTTGAGTGCAATTTTCCCCATGGTTTATTTCATATGGTCTTATGTGATTGTCCGGTTGTACTTCAGTATTTCCTTAAACACTGTTACAATAGTATGACAGCCATTGTTTCACTTTTTATTAAATGTATTAAATTAGTCGGACCCATATAATCTGGAAGAGCTGCAGGGGTAGATCTACAGGGAACACCCCCCAATGTAGATCTTTGCCCTACTAACTTTTCTGATCTAGAAGTGTAAATAAAACTTGCCACTATGCCCACAAACATCAGAAGTACTAAAACAAACAGTACATTGACCAAGAGTGATTCCAAAAGTATTTGAATATTCTGCTCCACAGAGCAGAGCCTTGACTTGAAGCACAATGTTTTCATTTAGTTTTTACTTGTAAAGACATGCACAGTTCTGTTTTGTTTGAACACTGGTCTGATTCCTGGTATCACTATGTTTGAGGCCCACGTCGCTGCAGAGATGCATCTTCCACCTGTTCAGTCTGAGCTCAAAAAATCTGCTTTTAATTTTTAGCAAATCAGAATAATGGAAGAAATAGCAGCAGTTTTACAAAACTAATGCACTTGTACCTTTCAACCCATTCAAAATTTGACCCTAAACCTCCTTCTGTCATTTGTAAAGGTTTTATATAAACATACTGAATGTTTTATTCAGTATTTATTTCTATAACCTAGCTGTACTGTGCAGTTTTAATTTGTATAATTACTTTTCTTTGTGATACTTCACTTGTTTTAATTTAACTCAATGTCATTGCAAAAGAGCGTTATAACTCACTGATTTCTCCATGAAAAATAAAGGTTGATTGATTGATTGATTCATTTGTTCAGTCAGTCTATGTACATCAACATTTGCATAGAGTATTCATGATGAGAAGACAACAAGGTCCATTTGTCGAATACTCTCTTTTGAGCTTTTGAGTGTATTCGGCAAATACACTCAAAAGTGCCTGGACCTCGTCAAATGTATTTGCTGAAAATTCTCTAAAGAAATTCAGTGGGATTTCCATTTCAAAAACAGAGGTACTGTGGAAACACAAACCACACAGATTAAAGTTTGAAGAAGAAAACTTGATGATACCATAATACAGATGTGTGTAAACAATGAGCTTTAAATTCATTTATTCAGTGAGCGAGTCAGAAATTGTGCGTTAATGTTGCTCCGTGCAAGCATATTAAAAAGCAGCAGGAAAGAAATGATATATATGAAAACACTCTATTAAAACAATTAAAGTAACAATTTGTACAATATGTCCTACACAAATATTATCTATATGATAAGTAAAACAAATATACATAAATAATTGTGCAAAAATATTCCTGGGTGTTACCATAATTATGTAATTCTGGGTCAGGTTCAGGTTACTTTACTCATACTGTTAGGTAGATTTGTTTTACAGTTAGATGATGACATCCTTTTGTCACTCCTCAAAACATAACGATACGTAGTTCAATTGTGTTCATTATGTCTTCAGCTTCTATTTAGCTTTATTTTCTTTCTTTTAAGACATGAGTTTTTTCTCCAAAAACATGCCTTGTAGCTCTTGACATGTTTCGGCAGACACTTCCGCCTTCCTCAGAAGTGTCACCGGTGTTCCTGTGACGCGTCATTATCAGCTGATGTTATGGAGGCGTGACCGACCTGCCAATTTTTGACAGGTCGATCACGGAAGTGTCCGCCGAAACATGTCAAGAGCTACAAGGTATATTTTTGGAAAAAACTCATGCCTTAAAAGAAAGAAAATAAAGCTAAATAATGATACGTAACATGAAACTGAGACATGAGTTACCTATAAACATGATACAATAAAGTACTCCCAGTTCCACCAATCAGGAGTCCTGATTGGTGGAACTGGGATTCAGGACATAAAATATAAGAGAGAGATGGGTCGATAAAAGAATGACTGTGATAAAAGATGAAAATAAACCTCAGTTAAGAAAGGAATAAAAAGGAGATTAAAAACCAGGCAATACCTATATAAATACAGGATAAATTCATAAAGGAGTAAAAAACAAACAAAAACCCCACTTTTGCACAGACATAATACAGGATGTCTGTGCATAGAGACATAACATTGATTCGTCGGTGGTTTTGGTAGTCTTAAGTGTATTCTGGTAGGAGACTGCCCCCTGCTGGTGAGAGTTGGGAACATCAATACTACATATCACCCCTTTAACCTTTAACTGGAATCAGCCTGTAAAATAAACTGATATACAATGATTGTTTCGGCCATCATCCCTTCCACCTCACTTGTTGTTGCTCTGTATTCTTTTTTTTTGTTTTTTTTTTTTTTCTTCCAGCAGTGCCTTTGCCTGCTGTGCTCCAGACGTCATGTGATGGGGGAGTGGCAGAAGACCAGGAAACACATCGGCGCTGCTGCAAGTCACAAGAAAGGTAAAGTCAACACTTTGTCACAACTGACACGGATATTAACAATAGTGACACATTCGGATGGTTTACACGATGCAATGATGCTGTTTGACATTAAGAAAGGATGAGATTTTTATCACATTTGTCTGCGATGGACAGGGATAATTACTGAGATTACGATGCGACTTTGATTGAACTTAATGACTCCTGCACAGACTGCGCTTTTTTTTTTAATACAACAATGGAATAAACATGACATAAATAGGTAAATCTATAGGCTTTGTGGTGCTTTATAAGGTCAGTTTCTTGTCACTGCAAAGCTACTGTTATTTCCGCATTTTTGTCGCTGACAGCTGCTGTTAAGACAGAAACAGCAGAAGGTGCGGCGGCTGCTTTATTTGACATGTTAAAGGTCGGTGTAAAGGCAAAGTTTAGGAAAGTACCGACAAAATGTGTAAGGAATGGAATGGAGACTAGTTAGGAGAGTTCCTCATCGAATGGTCATTTGCATACTGGCCGTGGTTGACTCAAACTGCACAGGAAGTCTGCATGACAAGGTTACAGTGAACCACCCTGTTGACAAATGAGAGCAGCTTCTGTGGAAATAGGATCAGACTGAATTACACTTTACACTGACTCACCAACTCCAGTCAACCCTGTTATTTAACCCATAAAGACCCAAACACCCACCGGCCACCAGAAGTGTATACTGATGTAAATTGTTTCATATATGTTGATCCACTAATCCTATTAATCCATGTAAATAAATGGTGTAAAATGCAGTTTGTCATCTTTTCATGGTCATCGGATATGATCCATTTGGTCTGTCATCTTCTACAACATTGATTCACCAGTAAAAGCCATGGAGTTTGATAAATGACAGTGGATGGACACACTTGGCTTATGGTTAATGACATATTTTGCTGTAAAAGTGATAACCCTCAACTTTAATCATAGTTTTTTAATGAACATCTACATGATCAGTAAATTAAATATAGGAAAATACCTGATTTTTACTGAAACACTGCAAAACACAGAGGATAATATTATAATAAATGGTGATAAATCGCTTCAGAAAGGTTAAACTTAGAGGAAAAATTCATATGAGAAGTGCCACAAAAGTAGCACTGGGTCTTCATGGGTTAAAGAGGTACACCGACTCTGGGCTGAAGTGTCCACGCCTCTGTCCTTCATATAACATGGCTGTTATTTATGTGTTTTGCAGAGGGCCTTCAGGTCCCTTTAGGGAACGGGGTAATGCTCCTGTCAGTGCACAGTCATGAAGATAAATGAGACAGTTTAGAAAGAGTTCTGTCTCATGCAGGGGTGTCAAACATAAGGCCCGCAGGCCAAAATGGGCTGGGCAAAGGTTTCAGTCTGGGCCACAGGATGAATGTGCAAAGTGCAAACATTATACTGAAGACATCAATGGTCAAAGGGGTCAAGTGGGTCAGACCAGTGAAATAATAGCATAATAACCTATAAATAATGCCAACTCCAACAGTATTATGCCTGTTACTAAAGGTTTTGTCTTGTTGTAGATCCACTGCAATCTGTAACGCAGATATATAAATGATAAGTTGAGGCATAATATTGTTGTTGTACTTATTTTTCAGTGTCACTGAGTGTGTGTATGCGTGTGTGTGTGTGTGAGGTGATTTTATAGCAATTTTTGGTTCGTGTACATTTTTGGCCATGAAGGTGTCCTGAGCATGCAAAATGCATCAATCAAGTATAAATGACATATAAGACATTTCAAAAATCTAACTAAAAAGAGAAGTACGTGAAAAAATTCCTGCCAGAATTTCTAACACAGCCAAAATGATTACCAAATGAAACAAAAGTTGAGAAAAATGTACAAATATGCCCAAGGAGGGCATAACGATGAAGATGAATGAGATCACAGAGAGACAGTCATCGGCCACTTTATTAGACATATCAGTTCTCCTGATGGTGAAAAACTTTATTTTGAACACAAGAAAGAACAAAATCATTAATGTAAACAAAAAAAGATAAAACAACAGATTACAACAGAACAAAGTGTACTGTTATTTCAGTGTAGCACATTAATAGTACTTTGTGTCCGAAAATGGAGTAGGAAGAAGCTGAGCTTACCTTGTCCCACACCAATTTTGTGTTAATTAATCAATGTGTAAATACAGTACATATAACTCTCCATCTGTAAATTGATTCTGTATATAGCTTGGAAATAAATTATTTCTTGCTTTGTGGACTATTTGTGCCATTTTAAATTCCACTAGATCCCCAAACCTGAATGTATGTGACAATAAGAATAGTTTATTGGTATGTTCCACATATCCTGCACATGTTCCACATATCCTGCAGTGAACTTGAATAGGTCTATGAAACCAATCACATGCAGCGACTCATGCATTCCGTCATGTAGACAAGATGATCTGTTGAAGTTCAATGCAAGAATCAAAAGGGGAAGAAAGGTTACTGTTTATTGTTTATTCGGATCCTCATTAGCTATTTCCCTAGAGCACAGGTTCTTTTCCTGGGTTCCACCTTTAACTACGTACATCTACAGAAACAGAACATTAGACAATCACGGTCGATACAAGTCAAGACATCCAAATTCATCAAATCCTATACCTAAAATAATCCATCAGATATTAGTCAGTGCAAACATACATCTCTTGGACAAAAAACAAGAAAGCAGTCAGAGTTACTTTGCAAATATGATAATATATGTGATAATAATGATATTTAATGACAATATATACGGTGAGTGAAGTGACTTTGAACATGGTTGGTCCCAGACGGTCAGAGTGTTTCTGATCTAGTGGCATTTTCACACACAACCACCTCCAGGGTTTGCAGAGAATGGGCCAAAAAATGGAAAATATCCAGTGAGTGCCAGTTTTGTGGGTGAAAATGCCATGTTGATGCCAAAGGTCAGAGGAGAATGGCCAGACTCGTATCAGCTGATAGAAGGACAGCAGTAAGTCAAATAACCACGGGGTCCAACTGGGACAGTGCAACATATTGCAATATTTGTATTAACTGAGCTTTTGCTTTCTGGAAACTGTGAAAAAAGTATTTGTGATTATTCCCCTTTAGACCGTTCATCCTCAACAAACACTAAAACATGGAGCCTGTTTGCTTGTTGGAATATAACAATTGTGAAAATGTTTCTTCGGTCAGATACGACATATAGGCTAGTGTCAGTACAGAAAGAATCATTTTGAATCATGTTTTGTTTTCAGTTCATGCAGCCAGAAAAAAAAATCTGATTAAACTTTTGGCCATATTACCCAAATCTACTTACAACTGATGTGTGCTGGGAGACCATCTCTGAATGAGCAACACACCAAAATTTGAAGCAGATTAGTTAAAACAGCAGCATATGCACTCAGTGGCCACTTTATTAGGTACGCCTGGTACTAGCAATGTGTACTCAATAAAATAGCATAAGTCTCTTATTAGATGTCCTTTGTCTTGGTGTGTGTGTGGAATTAAATCTGCAACTGTATACATAGGTTATATGATGCATACTAAGAGCAATGGTAAAGACAGTTTGTGTAATTATTCAGCAGCATATTACTGACCACGTCTGCCAACTTCAATACAGGAAAGTCAAAGTTTTGACTTTTTTTCCATTAAGTAAATGCCTTAATTAGAAACGGCATGATGCAACAATTTTTTTTCAGATACATTTATTTATTCTTTTTTTTTTTCTAAGAAATGTCCTTTGCATTCATTTTAACAGCGAATTACTGTCATTGTTACTACTATATGATAATTCTATTTTGCTGTGTGTCCTCCTCACAGCTCTTCATCATGGCGTACCAGGCGGGGTTTCCGGAGGAGCCCAGTGCTTTGGTTCACAACATCAGCTCCAACATCCAGAAGCTCACACTGCTGAGTAATCACTGCATTTCAATCACATGTTTAATGACAGCTTAATGATCCCAGTGTGTGAATCTTACTAAATACACCGAGATATTCCTTTGCATATAACACACATCTTCCTCATTTTCTTTTCCTTGCAGCCTCTGAGCTGCAGAGGGCAGTGTCTCAGCTGGGAACGGAGCAGGACAGCAGCCAACTACGACACACACTGTGAGTTATGACAGCTCAGATGGTTTGTGGGTCTGATTAACCCTTTAACCCCTGAGACATTATTGCAATCAAACGTGCTGCTGTGAATTGTCGTCTGTTTCAGTGTCATAAAAGCTGCTGTGAGTATTGTGCTTGTGTTCCTTTTCTTCAGTGGTTTTGTTTTACTGTGTGTTTTAGGGTCAAAACAGGATGGAACAACAGAAAAAGACAAAGAGATAATTTAAGTTTATATTTTTAGGAATATTTAAGATATACATTCAGAACGCTCACCACTGACACGTCAGGGGCTAAAGGGTTAATTGGTTTTTTTTTGTTTTTTTTATGGTGACGACATTACTGTTCAGTTCAGTTTGAGTCCATCAGTTTACAGGTACATTATTAGTCCACATGACAACAAACTGAAAAGGTTTTGATTCATTTCATGTTCTATCTATATTTTTCTGTACTCTCCAGGCAACAGAAACAACAGCAAGGTAACCAGCTGGCCAAAGAGACAGACAAACTGATCAAGGCCTTCAGTGCACTTCCTGTTGGTACTGATCAGGTACCTTCATTAACCCCAGTTCTGCTTTGATTGCTGGTTCGGTACCACACACGACTCTTCCCAATAAATGTATCCTGTGTGTCTTGCAGCGTCAGAGAAAGATACAAAGAGAACGCCTGTTGAATGACTTCTCTGCAGCCCTGAACAGCTTCCAGAAGATTCAGCGCCAGGCGGCTGATAAAGAGAGAGAGTTTGTGGCCCGAGTCAGAGCCAGCTCCAGAGTGTCAGTAAGTATTAACCTGGGGTCAAGGAGCGGTCAGGGAGTAGAAATAAGGTCATAGCCTGATTTACATGCTTTCGGAATTATACATAAAATTATCACCTATTATTTTATAATTAATTTTATATGTTTTTTTATATTGTTTTATGCATGCACACTTTTTCTTGCACTTTATTCTGTTACTGCCTTAACCATTGAATTTCCCAGTTGTGAGATCAATAAAATCTGATCTAATCTAATTTAAATTAATCTAATTTAATCTAATCTAATCTAATGTAATTTAAACTAATATAATCTAATTTAATCTAATCTAATTTAAACTAATCTAATCTAATTTAAACTAATCAATTTAATTTAAACTAATCTAATCTAATTTAATCAATTTAATTTAAACTAATCTAATCTAATTTAATCTAATCTAATCTAATTTAAACTAATCTAATCTAATTTTTATTGGTTTCTTTTTGGTCAAAGGTCAGTGAAGGCATCCTGCTTTCATCCAACCTGAATTCGAGTTTAGTATTAAAAAATGCAAATAAAATCAAAAATTAGTATTCTTGACACACTGTTGTTTGTTTTATCACAGATTGTCTCTCTTCCTGGTGACAAAACAAACGTCTTCAGTCTGCCGTGTATCTAAGTTATATTTTAAACTAAAAGTTTGGAGGTTCCACAGGATAGATCTCTGACTTCACTGCGTCACATTCAGTTCCTTAAAACCGTGTCTGTTTTAGACACCGATTCCCCCGGGGTGACCCGCTCGCCTGGCAACTCTGCTTATCTCACCGCACAGAAAAAAGTAACTGTAGCAGCTGTGTTTGTGCTGTTAGGAAGGAACAGTCCCTGCTCTTTTACAAGTTTCCTCAGTCACTTTGGTGCATGCCTTGAATCTTCTTCCATATTTTACATAAGCCATTGAAAATGTGCGAACCAGCGGAAGACTGCAGATCATCCCTGGCATGGTGATGAATGTACAATCGCAGCTTGTTCAGATGAGTGCATTGTATGATGTGCAAAAGTAATTTGATGGTGTGAAGATTAAACTAGTAATTTGGGGAATTTCTGCTATTGTCGGAGGTAAAACTAGAAAATGCTTGTGAAATGATCTACCTTCGCAGCATCAGTGAGGGTGGACTATTTGATTTATGCTCTCTTTTTTTTAACCCTACGTTAGTCACCTGGGGTGTTTCGACACCCCAACTTTTTTAAATTGCTCATAAATTATAGTAGTTC
>JAPQRQ010000017.1:11482709-11494491 GCA_037367365.1 Apogon talboti
TTCTATTCTATTCTATTCTATTCTATTCTATTCTGTTCTATTCTATTCTATTCTATTCTATTCTATTCTATTCTATTGATACTGAATGTTGATTTGTGGTTATTTTGTAGACATATTAGGTGCATGTGACAGTTTTTCTTGTCTTCAGAAGGTGAGCTTCATAGTTGAATGAGACTGAAACACTTTTTAACAGATTACTTTCGACCAGACTTACCGGACAACACGTAGACAGGAATGTACGGCCATTATTTACCAATCCTGGCCCTGAGCCCTTCGTGAATTATACCTGTTAATCAGCTGCATTGAAAGGCGTTTGACGTCAGCGGAGGACAAAGCTAACAGAACAAGAGGTGTGAAGAGTGTGTGTGAGAGTGTGTTTTGAGGCTGTGGAGGTCAAAGGTTAAGAGGGGTTGATAGGTGGGGTAGTGGTGGTTGTTGGGTGAAAGCTGCTGGGCAAACACAGCTTGCTGTCACAAACAAACCAGATATATGAACAGCCACGACTCTGTGAGAGACAGAGGAAGAACAAGAGGGAGACAGACAGATCACGAGAGGGAAAAAGTGAAGGAGGGAGGTCCTGGGTTTACTCACAGTGTTGTGATATGTTCGTCATGTTTTCACACCGGGGGGATTCTCAGACTGCTTGTTTCCATTTTACGGCCGGGCATTTACGTTCATCTGGTTCACAACAGCTGAGTTGAGCAAAGATGGGTCATAAGGTGCATTTTACTGCCCAGATTAGAAAAAAGCAAGATGAATTTTATTGAAGTTTATCACAAAAATACAATACAGAGGCAGAGATTAAACGGCATGATTAACAGCCATGAGATACATGAATTTATGATGAAACTAAATAATTAAGCAGTTGATGGTTGAGATGAGTTATACTTAAGCAAACTAGAGACCAGATTAAATAAAATGTGATAAAGTCAATAGTAATATTGCAACTGATAATAGTTGCAATGCTAAGGCTACATATTAAGATCCTTGTGATGAGTGTTAGTTAACTGGTAATGCAGCCCTTATAAATTCATATAAGATGCATAACATTAATCATTCATAATTACTTATTGTGCAGTTTAATAAAGCATTAATTAACCTTAGTAAGGCATTGTTACTCTATATGAAAGTTTAGGTAGTTGTTAATAAGTGCCTAATTAATAGCCAGTGTCTATATATTAAGCTCAATAAAGCACCAAAAATATTAGCAGGTTTATATACTTTAATACATAAGGTTAATAATATGGTTAAATTAAATGATGTGTTTGGAGGGCTGTTATAATTGTCCTGTTATAGAAAACATGGTTATGACTTATATCACCATAATAATGTTAATAGCCGTCTTTTCCCTAATGCTCTAACAAGCTCCTTTATATAAACCCTTTGAGGCAAAAAGAGACAGGAACATCTTTACCAATTAGAAAATGAAATGAAACATGAACTTCACTGAGGAGGCAAGGTTAAGTGTTTTATTTAATGAACAGAAGTGACATTATTCATCCTGATCATCATCCACTCGCCCTTTTAGACCCGTTAAGAACCTTGATAATCTTTTAAGTTGCACATAATTAATGCAGTTTCGTGAAGCTTTGATTACTCGCTTCACTTTTTAGTGGGTCCAGGTTTCATCTGCTCAACCAAAGATACACAACCAGCTAAACAGTCTTCACCTAATTCCATCTTTGTTTCTGTTCTTCAACCAGTTCAGTCCGACCCTCAAAGGCACAAATCTGCCACCACATCAAACAACCTCAGTATAGACTTTTGCTCTTTTTTCTTAGTTTATCCTGGTAATATTTGCCAAGCACACATGCTCTCTTTCATCGACACCCTACTTCACACGTACAAAGTTACACACATTCATACCTGGCAGTTTCCCAGTACAACCACAGTCTTCTACTGTTGGTCTACTGGGCAGCTCCGCCAGAGCAATTTGGACGTTAAGAAAAGTGCTCAAGGGCATTTGTATGGTATTAGGAGAGCAGGTCGCATTCACTTCCCTGGGCTCCATTTTTCTTGGCAATCAAGTATCCAAAATCTCAAACTCCTCACCGGCTCACCTGTCTACAGGCCTTGACATATTGGAAATAGATCTTTTGTGTAGTGATAGACATTTAGAAAAAAAAAAAGAAAAAAAAAAAGAAAAAATCTGGCCTTCAGTGACAGCTTTGGAAACGCCTTTGAATTGTTAGTTTATTTATTATAATATGAACCATTTAACAGCTCATCCATTAAATGCGATTTCAGGTCATTAGACTCAGAAAGCTGGCACGTTTGTCCAAAACGGCACTTGTTTTTCCTGTCGATTTGACATTATATAATTACAAAATCGAGTGCCAGACAGCTTGGATGGTCATCTTCAGTCATCCCGCTGTGGCTCAGGGTTTAACGCCAGCCGTTCTCCATTCGGTCCGGCCTTCATAAGAGCTCTCCCTTTATGCATGTTGCTCTGCTCAGACCAGTCTGAACTGCCCTTCGCTAGGACACGGCCGCTCCGGCATCAAACGATATTTTTAATCAAGTGGTCAAAAGCTATTGCACAAACATTCTAAAGTAGCTTAGGTCAACAGTGTCCCAGAGCCTGTTCTGTTAGCTGGAATGCTCCTGTACGCTGCGAACAGGCCTCTCTTTGTGTCGGAGTCCAGCAGCCTCACGCCACACCGCACTGCTCTGGAATCCTGTTTGTTTTCTTTCAAATTTCTCAACCTAGTTCACTCCGATGTGGAAGAGCAGTGTACTGCGTGTGTGCTCGCTGTGTTTCAAGGTGTGCATCTGTGTTTGTATCAATACACCAACAGTACGGCTCATTGAGCATGTGCTCATTTTAAGCCGGTGCCAAATTCACCAGCTTTAAAGTGAAACATACAGGAGAGTTAAAACATTATAAACCCAGAGTCTGTGTAAATCCAGCCAGCCTTACGGTAGGTGGTTAATTTGAAGACTTACAGATAGATGCCTATTGGACTAAACTCTGCTCTCAGTGGCCAACGCGGCTGGTTTTTTAATTCTGATTCTATCCAGTCGCTGCAGACAGAGGATTTTCTTTTCTTCAACATGAGGGATTGTGCTCTGGTATGTTAATGCATTTGTCTGATTGAAATACCAGGAATCTAGAGCATTCTTATTTGGTCGAGTTCCATCAGAAACAGAGACATGATGAAAACCATTAATTAGTGTTTTGCATTTCTCGGTTCACCCATGTTTGCTCCTAGTCAATCCACTTATCCAACCAGTAATCTGCAATTATCCCTAATGCTGAGAGGCCCTCAGCGACACCTCAGGCCTTCCCGCTCCCCATTTCGTCCTCCTTTTCTGCTCTAATCATTTCTGCTGTTGACGGGCCAAACCAGAGGAATTCATTATCCCAGGAACTTTTTTTGCAAAATAGACTGAGCCTGTCCTTCCTGACAATGAAACCATGAGATACAATCAGCCTGTTATTACTGATGACCACTGTTTTCTTGCCATACGAACTGCAACCCTAGCTGACTGGCCTTGTTCAACTCTACTAACGGATATCCTGGATCGTACATCTTTTTGTGAGGAAAATGCGGGACATGGTTTGACCAGGCACTGTTGAAGAAGATATTCCAGTGATTACCTTTTTCATTAGATCTTTGGTTCAGGAAAGACATTAAATAGTGATTGGTTCACTTCATTTCAGAAACAGGGACACACATTTGATTCCATATTTTAGATTCAGATTCAGATTCAGATTCAGATTCAACTTTATTGTCATTACACACATGAACAAGTACCAGGTAATGAAATGAAGTTTGGCATCTAATCCGAAATGCAAAACGCAGGGATAGTAGGATTATGTACAGTGGAGTGGTTATATATTAGTATAGGCAGAATATAGAAATATACAGGGAACATGGAAATAATATGCACATGTGCATTTTACATGAAAACCCACACTTGCTTATCCTTTGGAGCTCTGCAGGGGCAAGTGAGAGTAGGGTAAAAACTGGACAAGCCACCAGTCTTTTCCAGGGTTAACACATATAGACAGACAGCCATTCACACTCACATTCACACCTACAGGCCGTTTAGAGTTGCCAGTTCACATAACCTGCATGACTGCAGGAGGAAATCTATGGAAAAGAGAAAACACTCTACACAGAAGCACTACATAGAAATAGAATGAATCTGCAAATTTAACTTAAATATGACATGTCACCAAGTTTTCTTTATAAGGTTATGTTTTGTAGAGCAGTTTATCCGGGACATATGAAGGTTGTTGCTGCTCTCAATGAAAGAAACCAGTTTCTGGCCTTAATATAAAGGTCAAATTGTCTTTGTTATTATAACTATATTTCTCCTGTCACTAAAACTTTTCAGGCTGTGATGTGTTTGATCCACTTTAAAACCTTTTACTGCTTTTTTTCCAGTAACCTGAGGAAATGCCTCTTCTGGGCTGTCCCACTAAATGCCACATATAGGCGGCCCCCCTTTTAATACTGCGGGGTCGGCTACTCTGAAAAGCCCCTCAAAAATACTCTGCAGGGCGGTGTGTCCTGAATGTCCTGCACCTGCATAAACACAGCGAGCCAGGAGAGAGCTGCCTGCAACCCTGCCAGGCACGCTAAACCACATGTCCAAAAGTCAGGAGAACAACATACCTGGGAATAGTTACCGTGAGAAGCAGAGGTAAAGGAGAATACAGTTAACCACAAATGTTGGAGTTGAAAGGCTGGGCAGAAAAGGTGCAAACTTCACTGAGGACATGCTGAGTGGAAGTATGGTTTAGGTTCTGCAAGAACAGACAAAAACAGGCCTTGTAACAGAATATTGAATACTACACGTGTGTTACTTAAAAAGAGCCATGTTTGAGATTCACACGTGCTCACATGAAGTTTACCTTGGAGGCGCACAGTTGTTGATATTAGCAGATTCCATTTCTAACCTAATGGTAGCCAGTGTTGCATAGTGTTGCCTCTGAAAAACTTGGGAGAAAGCATAAGAATTTTTGTGGATTAACCATCGGTCCAGTCACTGGTCCTACAAGAAAGCTTTATTCTTTATCTTTATCTTCATCTTTATCTTTATTTTTATCTCTATCTTTATTCGTACTCATAGGTAAATTGACTTTGCAGTACTGAGGAAAGACATCCATACACAACAACAACAAATAAGTAAAATGCATTCAATTAAAATGTGCATTAAAGTGCCTTGATAATTGCTTTCAGTAGCGCTGAAAAACTGATGACTGCAGGATCAAAGCCGTTATGTACCTCTTTGTTTTACATTGTGGAACAGACTAGATGGGAGAAGCTGTTTAATGGGTGTGCTTTGTCATTTTTAATACTGTTAACTAGTTGCTGCAGCTGTTTGGTGTACAGCAAGTTCAAGTTAAGCAGTGATTGTCCCATCAGCTTACTCTCCCGTGTTCTTTAAATACTGACAACTAAATATTCCGGAACCATGATACCATACAAAATAGCAAAATCGACTCAATAAAAGCACGATAAAAGAGGGATATAAGAGGACAGTCAACATTAAAAACAACAAAACTGCCAGAGAGCTTCAGAGTTAGCTTCTAAGTTCAGACTGGAGTCAATAATTGGAGTCATACCACTAATATATATATATATATAAAAAAAACACCCACCCCCAGCACAAAACAGACTCTAACACAGATTACACAAGCATGTGTGAATCTTACTTAACCCATAAAGACCCAGTGCTCCTTTGTGGCAGTTCCCCTATGATTTTTCCCTCTAAATGTAACCTTTCTGAAGTGATTTACTGCCATTTATTGTAATAAATAAAGGTGTTTTGCATTGTTTCAGTAAAAATCAAGTATTTTCCTATATTAATTTTACTGATCATATAGCTGTTCATAAAAACTCAGATTAAAGTTGAGGATTATTACATCAGAAATAGAGAAAACTGAAGAAAAGACTGACTTTTTCAACAAAATCTATCTAAAGTGCCTCCATCCACTGTCATTGATCCAACTCCATGGGTTTTACTGGTGAATCAATGTTATTGAAGATGATAATGTTTCCACGGTAACTACGGAGCCTCTGAACGTCCAGATGGGTCATATCTGATGATCATGAAAAAATGACAAACTGCATTTTACACCAATTATTTACATGTATTGATAGGATTAGTGGATCAATAAGTATTAAACAGTTTAGATCAGTAGATCCTTCTGGTCACTGGTGGATGTTTGGGTCTTTATGGGTTAATACCCCTTTGAATCTTCACTTCTCTGTCCCTTATTCCTCCAGTGCAAGAGTGAAAAAGAGAAACCATATATGTGGTTGAGGAAAAAACAAAAAGAAAAAAAAAGTGCAATCAGACTGGGTGTGAGAAATAATTTGAAAACTTCAGGGGTAATTAAGTAAAGTGAGCATTTAAATGGTAAAAGGGAAAATGTGTTGGAACCCAAAGGAGTGAGAAAAGGTCTTCGGGGACAGGCTGCATATTGACATGCAGTGACAGAACACCTACTTGTCAGACGTACCCTGGAAAAGGCTCCCCTCAGTGGAACAAGGCTTCATATTCACACTGCATCCTACAACACCTCGTCGTTACGTAACTGTCGCACCCTTCAATCATTGTACTGTAAGTGAGACCTCATAAGGGACCCTGGCTCATACATGCTGAACTGCTCTACAAGTGAATGAGACTGAGGGATTCAGAGGTGTAAAAATGTCTTTAATGAGTCATTTCGTCTACTTTTGTATGTATTGTTTCCTCAAATTCTCATAGAAATACTGTGTGAGGAATGAGTAATAAAAGTCTAGTAACGCCATCTGTTTTTTATACCTCACACTGCCAACAGATACTTCACGGCCATAAAGATAACAGTGATCTCAGACACAGGAACAAAGCTTAAAACGAGAATTTAACACCATGATATAATTAATCCTCAAATATACTATAAACTCTGATGATTTCTGACATTATCTGTTGATGTAATACCTACAGAATGCATTACAGCCACTGAGAGACATCCCAGTTGTCTGTAGCTGATTTGACAGTTACCCCGGTGATAGTTCCTTCCTGCGTCATCGCCTCATCCTCCTCAACTCGCTGATAGATTTATAAACTAAGGAGGACTGGATACAGCTGGAAAAACAGTGGTGAGTTCACAGATGATGCACAAGCCACATTTGGGGGTAAAACATATGGGCGATGATGCTTTTAACGGATTAAAAATGACAAGTAGCGATTTATAACGCATACATTAGCATATGTTGTCACGTCGCAGTCTTGTCTCTGTTGTCGTCATTGTTGAAACCGTAGATGATGTAAGGTTTATTACGTCTTATATGTAGAGAAGCGCATTAAAAGAATGGAAAATGTATTGCGCATGAGAAAATAAAGAATCCGTCAGTTGTTTGCATGATTAAATCTGCAACAAATAATTATGCTCAATGTTGATTAGTCTCAATTGTATTCTTTATACTTTAGTGTTTTGGTCTATAAAAAAAAATAAATCACAGAACAGGGTGAAAAATATCACTGTTTAATGACATCAGCTTGGTTTTCTTAACCAAAACATCCACTGGCGACCAAAAACATCTGATCTAAACTGTTTAATACCTGTTAATCCACTAATCTTATCAATACATGTAAATAATTGGTGTAAAATGCAGTTTGTCATCTTTTCATGGTCATCAGATATGACCCATTTGGACGTTCAGAGGCACTTGTTTTACATTCAGTTAGTGATATATTTGCTGGGAAAGTTTGTTTTTATTCAGTTTTCTCTGTTTTTGATATAATAGTCCTCAACTTTAATCTGAGTTTTTATGAGCATCTACATCATCAGTAAATTAAATATACAAAAATACTTGATTTTCACGGAAAATTCACAAAATACAGATGATAATTTACAAGAAATGATGATAAATCGCTTAAGAAAGGTTAAATAGAGAGAAACTGCCACAAAAGTCACACTGGGTCTTTATGGGTTAAATTTGCAACAAGCAATTATGCTCATTGTTGGTTAATCTCAATATATTCTCAATAATTTAGTTGTTTGATCTATTAAAAAAAAAAATGACAGAACAGTTTGATAACTATCACTGATTGATGACATCACCTCTTTTTCTAATAGTCAACCTCAATATTAAAACAATCAATTAATTTTGTACTTGAAAACTGACTGATTCATTGTTGCGGTTTGAATTCTACAGCCTTACTCCCAAACACACGCTTTCTCTGTAACTTATTTAGCCCTACATGACTATTTTCAACCTTTTGCGTCTGTGCTGTGATTCACTCCAACTGCGAGCGGAAAACATCCCTCTCGTCGTCTGTGCACAGGTAGGAGAAACATGTGAAACCTCAGTTGTCTGCGTTGGGTTTGACAGCTAGCTGAGCGATGACTCCTTCCTGCGTCATCACTTCCTCCTCGTTTTGCTGAGGAATCCACTTTTCCGTTGTTCCAGCTGGGGAATATTCCATGTTGTTGTGAAAAGAGCTGTCTGTTTGCATAGGCCTGGCGTTCTGCGACGTAAAGCACCTTTTCCCAGTGAAAGACCTTTTACCTTCCTCTCATACAGGCACACATTAGACAAACCCACTCATTTGACCACTTTTTCGTTCCACAACAAATCACTATCTTTTTCTTTCTTTACCCTATTTTTTTTTTTTTTTTTTAAGAAGTGGGTTAGTGAGTCTGTGCTTGAGGAAAAGCAGCAGCCGTACGACTTGGAACCCACAGAAAACGTGATACTTTGGGAGCTACTTTTAGTAAATGGGAGAGAAAGCAGCAGAGCGGCGGTGACCTTCCAGGTACCAGACACGTAGGCCAGCGTGGAGGGTCAGATAGCCACCAGACAGACAGGCAAACAGACAGACAGACAGACGAGGGTGTAGGCCGCCGTCTGACCTTGCAGCTCTCAGACAGATGGGGAGAGGCCTATGTTCCAGACTCACAGACAGACAGGGAGGGGTCGCGGTAGCCACTGTGCAGAAAAACTGCATATCTGGAAACAATTAAAGCAGATGGGAACCCTGAGCGGACCGTTTCTATAGGCCACAGCACAGTTCTATCAAGCATTAATTGAGAACAGTTGTTTTCCCCGATGAGAATTCGCAGTCTCAGACGCACACTTGGTTATTCCGTCATCATCTTACGAATCAGCGGTTCACCTTTCTCACAGCTAGCCGTATTGTTTTTAATCTTTTATTTCTTTAGCAACACATTTGTGTTTATATTCAGCACCTAGCAAAAGGGAAAACCCTCGAAAAGCAATATTTTCACAGCCGTTTATGAAGGAAGCACTAATCTTTCACCTTTTGTTCATTCCCATTAGTCATCTGAAAAGTGTGTTACCTTTCACTGCGATCAGCACAACCCCATCAGAGGACGAAGCTATTGTTGATCTTTGAAGTTCTTTTGGGCCAGACACCATACAGACGCTGGTTTCTGTTGTTAATGCCAAAGGCTCTGACTGGGTTTCACTGGTTAAGGCCAAAACTCCAGTAGTGATGAGAGGCACTCAATGCACACTTTCCTAATAGGAGCTTTTGTAGCTTGAACACAGTTCTTTCAGATCAGACTTTTTTTATATTTCTTTTTTTTTTTTTTGTTTAGTGGTGTGTAACGCCAGTTTGGAAAGCAGGGCACAGAGGCAGGGTTTATGTTCATACCACACATGTAATACTTTAGTTTAAGCTTCATGAGTTTAAGCTGCTACCAGGTCATAAAGTGTTCCTGTTCAGTTACATAAGGTCAGAACAAACTTTTTCTTTTGAGAAGTGGGAGTGGTTTGGAGACGTATGGGAAAAGGGGTCGAACAGATACAGAACAGAGATCATCCTCATTTTTTAACTGTTATAGTGTCTATGTTTCCTTTCAAATCACCAAAGTTCTCTAAGACGTTGTAGTCCATTTCATGTTCACATCACAGCCCTCCATTCAACTTATTATATTTATCCAAAAGTCTCTACTTTTCAGTTGTACTATTATGCTGCTCAAGCCAGATTTCTGGCACAGATGTGTAATACAGCCCCCCCTTTTACTGATTTATCACACTTTAATGTCAATTTTGGTCTAATATTACACACACCTAACCACTTGGTAATACTGAGCTTTTGCAGTCACAGATGGAATGTAGTAAAAGGCACTGTCTAAACAGCAAGCAAATAATCCCTGTGTTTGTCTGATTTACAGTAGATGAGGATTGGGGTTATTGGGAGACAGCTGTTAAATATTGAGAATCAAGTCAGCAAGCTCAGCAGCAGGTACACTCTGTTTCTGACAGTAAACAAACAGACTGCACTGTTGTGTAAATGCAGCCGCTAACCTTTACATCCAACTGTATGAGAGCACAGTTCTCCTGCTGACAGCCAGTAAATAACCATCCCATAAAAAACAGACAGTAAACACACACATTCAGATCTGACAACCTCAGAATGAGAAACAATTTTTTTTTTGAATGAAAGCCTTTTAAAAGTCTAATGATAGAAAAACATTCAGTGTTTATTTGATGTTGGGGAACATTAAGATGAAGTCCTGACCTGGATTGCTACACATCACGGTTTGAAACACCTGTCTGGGAAGCAGAAAACCCACAAAGCAAAATGAGTGTTTTTTTCTCTGCTTGAAGTAACATTTACCTTGGCAGCCAATGAGACAAAGCAGCAGCGTGTGATTAAAGCCGATGTTTTTACCCAAGGCTTTTACAGGAAGCTAATTAGCCGAGGTATGCAGTCGTGTGCCAAGCTAATAGGGGGAAGCTGACATTCCTGTAAGGAAGTGGTGGCCTTGGAAAACTGAAGAATATGTATTTACATTCACAGCTTTCAGTGAGTGAACCACAGCACTTTTAATTCAAACATGGATTTTATGTCAGGTCTGACTTACTGGGCCACGAGGCCAGTGAATCCGCAGACGCTCAAGAGATGCCCATTATTCAGTCCTGTTATAAGTGGACCACGAAATGAAACTGCATCTGGAAAATAGGTTGATGTGCCTGTCGTACCACAAAAGTGAAAAACATTTCATACAAGATGGTTGATACTAAGAGTAGGGATCAGTAGGCATGGGCTCATGACACTTATGAATATTTCAATCAAAACATGCCCCCTAGGATGGCACAGTCAATACTCTCAGTAAGTTAGTATATGATCGAATAGAATCAGATAAAATTAAAGTCATCCAGTGACTTCAGTTGCATAGACACAACTGCTCTTGAGCATTTATGTACAGTGAATGTTTATTTATTTATTTATTTGACAGGGACAAGGCAGTCAGACATAGTTGCAAAATTGCAGCTGATGTGATGCATATAAGTTTATAGCTAGTGCTAATTTACAACTCGTGTCCGTGGCCCGAAGGAAAATACACCGCTTATACTGAATGCCATGTTTCTTATACTAGATACCATGTTTCTTATACTAGATACCATGTTTCTTATACTGAATACCATGTTTCTTATACTGAATACCATGTTTCTTATACTAAGAGTGAGAGAGTATAGTAGTGTGTGATAGAGTATAGTTGTGTAGTTGTACATGTATGAGAGTTTGATGTTACATGTGAAACTAGGTATGATTTACTGCCTAAAGGGCCTCTCATAAAAAAACATGTTTCTTGTACTGAATACTATGAGAGGCCCTTTAGGCAGTAACCCTAACCCCTAACCCTAATCCTTAGGGTTGGGGTTAGGGTTAGGGTTAGAGTTAGGGTTAGGGATAGGGTTACGATTAAGTTTAGGGTTAGGGGTATGGTTAGCATTAGAGTTAGGGTTAGAGTTAGGGTTAGGGTTAGGGTTAGGGTTAGTTTAGGGTTAGGGTTGGGGGTAGGGTT
>JAPQRQ010000017.1:11544690-11555876 GCA_037367365.1 Apogon talboti
TTTTCATAAGCTTAAATATTTTGAAACCTTAATTTTTGTTTTCAAATCTTGTTTTTTTGTTTCAAACCTGTATTTTTTTTTGCCGTTTTGTTCTCTTTGATTGATTGATAAAGACACAAAAAAATCTCCATAGAGATTGTCATTACGCAGCAACATGTGAAATGAGGAAAATGCATTACAATTTTAAAATGGCTGAATACAGATAAGGCAACAGCCACAAATTTTACTCCCATCCTTACCATTTTACATACTATTTGGGTGTCACTATCACAAAAAGAAAAGTACCAAACACCTGAAAATTATCAATTGTTTATTTTCATTGTGAGCTGAACTACATTTTAAAGCTCACAGATAACATTAAGAGTCTTTTTGCAGACATAAATATCAATATTGCAGCACCCATGGATAAACTGTGTAGATGACGTAGTTCTGAAACTGTGTCCACTGTGTTTATTATAGATTAAGCCAGGCTTTGGTAGGTTTAAACATGCCCTTGTCAGTTTCAAAAAAAAAAATTCAGGCGTATTAAACCCTGAAAGTTATTTTAAGTATAAAAAGATACACAGGATAGGGCAAGACAGTGATAAGTCATATAAAAAAAATGCACACACAGGGTAAACAACAAAACAATAAACAACAAAAGTAGCTGTACAGGATCTAGCTTTGTTTTGTCTAAAAATCAAGTTTTGTGTACAAACTCGGGAGTTTGTCCAAGACATACCTTTAGCTGTGGCGCGTCATTCCCATGTTGTTCTTCATCTGAAAAGCAGTAATATCGCAGGAGTAAATACACCTTTAAAGTGGATAAACTAAACTGCTGAAGGAAGTCAACCACGTCCAACAGTGGCGCTGCAATTAGCTTATGATACAACCAGAGAAACTTACCAGCTGTTACTCCTTGGACGAAGACTAACAATAGAACTGTCAAACAATAAAACCTAAATGCCGTTTTAAAGTCTCCATTATAGCCCATTGTTGCTGGTGACAAGCTAACAATCTGCTAGCTGTAGCTGCTGCTATTTCTACCTCCAAACATTCGGTGACAGTAAAGTCACACTACGGTAAGTTGTATAAATAAACCGATACACATACTCAACAAAACGAAACCTTACAAGCCCTCGTTAACAAAGTGTAGCCGTCTAACAAGCTAACAAATTCCAGTGCAATGCTTAGCTAGCAGAGCAGACACTGGCTGTTTGGAAATTGGCTGTTTGGCTTCAGGTGTAAGCTAAATGACGTTTGGCTAACAAGCTAGGGTCAGATAGCCGCATAAACGGCACAGTTAGCAGCGCACTAGTTTAAATATACACAAGTGCACGGTCTATAATCTGGTTGTCAAGTGCCTGTAGGAGTTACAAAACACGCAAGCCTAACGGCGAGATGTAAAAGCCTTGAGTCTTTGATATAATTTAGCCATATACTACTTAGCTTCTCATGTTAAGCTCCTACTACTCATCAGCACTTCCTGTTCTTGGGGTTTAACCAATCACAGCACGCTTTGATCGAGGATAGCCAATGAATAGAGGCCAAGGATGTGTCAGCCAATCACAGGCGTACACAATTATATTTCTCGTCCACGACACCAAAACATAATGGTAATGAGCTTAAAGTGACTCGAAGGCGTCAGGGACCGCTAAACAACTTCTGATCACCGTAATTCGATGGACTTTTTATTTCTTTTTATTAATATTTAAAGAAACAGAATTAGAGTGTATGTATGAATATATGTAGGCTATATGTAAATATATAAAAACACCACTTTCTTCGCAGAGGAATATGAGTTGCTACACTTTAACTTATATATTAGCACTTTTTATGTCCAAAACCCCTCAGAAATAAACAGTACATTTTATACTCTCAAACGCTATACTGACCGTAAACCCCTTACTCATTGTAAAAAAAAACACATTCTTTACATAGCATTGTTTTTAGATGGACTTGAGTTAAAAATATTTTGCTCACAACTCAAATGAATAGGAGTATGGCCAAATAGAATGTTGAATCCAAAACACTTTCTATTTTACTATGTAACTGCACATAATTGACTTTAAAGTTAATAGGTCACCATTCTCAATTAACCTTCAGACTCTGCCCAACAGTGAAATACTTTATTTTTCCTGTAGCCAAAGCATATAAAAGCACTCGCAGCAGATAATCAATAACTACATGTTTATTTACAGGTGGTTTTAGTGGTTATTTCAAGAGGCAGTAATCAGAAAAACATCATTTGGAAAAAAAAACAAAAACCTTCACAGTTAAGAAGATAACACAAGGCACTGAGTGACAGATTCTCCACAGACAATCAATATCTGAGAAAACACACAGGATTAAACCAGTCTTGTGTTGTGGGTTGTACAAAAAGGCTAACTACAGCTTTTGCCAATGTAGTACATCAATATCCAGGCCAAGGTTTAGAGCTAAAAAATCAAACCATTAGCATATGAGAAAGGTACTGTTGTCTCCATAATGATCACTGTAAAGTCTATATCTAAAATTATCAAATAAAATCTTTGGTTCAAAATCTGTCGAGGCAAATTACTTCATGCATTCAAAATATAAGTGGGAATTCATTTATACATTGCAGTGTTTTTCAAACAGGCATTCACATACCAAAACACTCAAACATCCATGTTTTATAGTTACAACGTGCAGCAGTATTGATGAAGTCTACTCTAAAAACAGTGGTGTTGTCATGGTGTCGTGGTTGTGTGCCTGCTTCACTCTCTGAGATCATATTAAAAAAAACCAGAAGTGGAAACTTTGTGAACAGAAACCACTTTAGCAGCTACATGTGACTGAACTCACCAGAAGGGGCTCTAATACACTTAAGGCCAATGTTACAACTGCAAATGTGCTTTTAATAAAATAGCAAAATAAATACAAAAAAAACAATATTCTTGAATTTTGTTATGACAAAATGGTAGGTTACAGATGTTTTACCCTCATTTCATTATTTCAATATTGCTCTCAGCTATGTTTCAGCTTATTACTGCAGACATAATGTGTTGATTTTTGCAATAAATCACAGTATACATACTTATGTACCACAGAATATTAGGAATCACTACATTATGGCTCAAGTGCTCAGACAAACTGAGAGACATGGAATAAAGAGATGATCGATTTTCTCATTGAGTGGTTTCCCTTCAAAAGTACACTCTGGTACTATACCGTAAGGCACTGTGGGGGAAAAAACAGTCTTTAATTGTGAATCTAAGATCACTGTAGCATAAACACAATCATTTTCAACTCTTCTGACTGCCATTGGACTTCTTGACAACCAGTGCCAAGCGAGTTAAAATTTGTGTATGCTAAAAAAGAAAAAAACAAAAAACAAAACAATGAAACAGTCCATGTTTGTCCATTATCTCCAAAATCAATGTGAGACACGTGACTTCTTTTCTTAGTGGGACACCGTCTCAAATGTGCAGCAGTCCAGTGTCCAGCGAAGCATGATATTGGAAACGAATTCACCGCTGCACAGCTTTGATGACCCATTCTGCTGTGGGGTTCAGCTGGAGGAGGTCCTTCATGTACGTTTCTCCATCTAGACATCTTTCCTCTGAGGAAAGATGAATAGGACGAAGGACATAAAAAGAGAAAACGGAGACATCAAGGAACACATTCGTTATAGTTTTAACTATGTTAACGACTATGTGTTAGTCGTTAAAGTTTTTGGATTTTAATGGGAGCAGGACTTACTGATGTTTCCACCGATCTCATAGAGACACAGTTCTTCTCGTTTCACTGACACTGAACTGGAAGGAAAGAGGAAACAACAAGGGGGAAGTAGAATATACATGAGGCTGTATGGGTGTTTTTGTAACTGTGTATGCAGTGTTGTGTAGGTAATACCTGTCCTGGCTGAGGAAACGTGTTAACACATCAGCGGCCTGTAACTCCTCAGTAAGTTGAACCGCCATAGACACTTTACTAAACTGTGGTGCTTGAACACGGATAATTCCCTGTGAATTTTCCTAATGGTAAACACAGAGAGAGAAGAGAAACCATCATAATGCAACCATCAAAAGAAACTCAACTTTTACACTCTCATTAAACTGAGACATCAGACAATAACAACGTGGATAAATTTCTCCTCTTCAGTTTAATACAGTCCAGCCTAACAACACAGCACATACTGTTGATACGTTTCCAAGGTACTCATTAAAAACTACAAACAATCTCACCCTTTCACAGTGTTCACTCTCCTAAATTAGATGTCTTTCAAACACGGAAAATAACTGGAATATTTGGTGGGTGACAGTGTAGTAGATAATGTAGTTAAAAAAATAATAATAATAATAAAACACTCGTCTGGCTCACAGAATGTACTCTGCAGGAATGATAGTGTAACATGGTGACCTCTGCTTTCATGTGCTATATTTTCAAACTCTCTCTCAATACGTGGCATTTCCTTTTGCAGGGATTTAGTCATTTCACTACCTCAGCTCGTTTCCTCACATGCAAATATTTCACTTGGCCTCAACGCTGACACTAACTTCCAAAGGCAGTGCTGCAATTGAATGAATGAATGAATTTTTATTATTGTGTCTTGCTTATAAAAAGAATATAAAAAGAATATGAAAAAAACAAGAATATGCCCAGCCCTTATATGGATTTATAAGACACCAAAAAAGTACAACCCAAAAACCCATGCACAACAAATGTAGGCACAACAACTACAAACACACCAGTGTACTGACCTATTTAAACAAACACATCTGCTGCTTTTTTCAGGCTTTACGAACAAATACTGCTAATTTATATACATTTGAACTAAACAACCATTTCATCTTGTCGTCATCAGTGCTCCAGAACATATCAGAGTTACAAATAAACATCTTATTAAACAAAGATAGTCTCAGTTCATCATATAGAAGACAATACAAAAGAAAATTTCTGCGCCCACCAGGACAAGTGTGGGCCAGTTAAAGGAATACAAACAAGCCAAACAACCCAGAATGATAGTGGATATAGGTATGGCCACGTGACATTACTAAATAACCAAGAAAGTACTGTATAGATAGAGAATACATAGTTTCATTCACTGTCATCTGCATTAGTGCTGCTGAAAAAGCTCCGACACATTATGAGGCCAACCTGATGGTACCTGTCTTACTCTGGTCAAAAAAGGTGAATATACATCTATTATTGTATCATAATGCAAGCATATAATACTTGACATATGATTAACAATTAAGTATTTGACTAATTACAGCATATTGTATCATAAAAAAACCAAAACTATCTTATACTGACACAGGAGCAACACTGTGCATCACCACTAGATGTCAATATTCCTCAACATAATATACAGCACCAACTTTGTGCCAGAGATGTGTTTTTTAATGTTTTATAATAAGACATTATTATGTAAATGTGCAGCAACTACCACAACCCTCAGAGGACTTTATTTCTACAACAAAACCCAGCAAAACAATCCAATTACTGAACCCGTTTATTAAATCTACAAACCCATAATGTACCGTTATTGTGAAATGTTGTTTAAATAAAGACCAGCCTGTAGATGACAGAGAATATTACTGATCCATTTTTCCAGTGTTAATCTGTGAATTACGTCACAGACTTTTAATAAAAATTCATACCTCAGGAACAGCTTTGTCTGACTGCTTGTCTGTGGTAATCTTCTTTAACAGTTTTCTTACAGCTCTCTCTTTATTTTGTTTCCGCTGACTTTCCATGTTTTGGTTTCTGACCTGCATCAGAATGAACTTGGGGATCTATACAACGGAGAAAATTACCAAATTTAGAGATATGCACTGTATAATCCATCATATTCCATGGAAATATACAGGGTGTCCCAAAAAGTTTGACATCATTTCATCACCATATACTTGGTTAAAATGTGTTTGCTCTTTTTGCTCAAAAAAGTGTAATCATTTTTATTTTTCTGCTTTCAGGAATAGAATATATAAATAAAACTAAAAATAAAACATTTTATGTCCAAAATAAATCCTATTAAGTATCATTTCTCCTGACCATGTAGTTACTCCGATATGGAAATCTCAAATGATGTCAATTTTTTTGGGACACCCTGTACATCTAAATGTCTTCATGATCATCTATGAAAGGATTTTACAGTTTGTGAACAGTAATGCTGCTTTGTTGATGCTTACTGTCCACAGAAGATTCTGGTATCTAATCAGCAGCCGGACGATATTGGCCGTGCTGGTTGCCATGGAGAACTCCTGTTGTTCTGTAACCTTGGAACGGAAACCTTTGAACATGAAGATGTTGGGTGCCATGACAACAGAGACATTGTTGAGAGTCATTTTATTCTTGGTCTGATGGTCAATCACGCGCTGGAAAAACTCCACTAATGCCTGAGGAAGCAAAACGGAGATGAAATTTACAAAAAGCCAAGAGGTGAGGACATACCGCAGAGAAGATGTTTCACAAGCATGTTTGAAACTGAGCACCTTCAAGGTATCACGACTAGCCTCAGGTAACAGAAGGACCAGGAGGTTCAAAGCCTGCAGCTGCTGCTTCTTTGTGGGGAGCTCTGTGAACACGCATCCGCAACACTGTCAATTCCCCGTGTCGTCACATTAAAGTGGAAATAAAAGATCATTAAACGTACTGTTGACGGCAATAAATGCACTGAGGTACTCCACAGTCAGCAGTGGATGGGGCAACTCCCTGATAAACAGCTTCAGAAGGCTAGCAGCATCATGCTGTTTCAATTGTTGCCATGGAAACATCCCATCATAGAAAGACGACTCGAGCTCCTGGCACAGTGACTGGATTTAGGACACAAGAAATCATGTCACACGAAGTAGTGCAAAATGTACTACTTTACAACATGAGTACGGTGGTGGGAGCCATAGACTTGACATTAAATATCACCAACAACATTACAAATTAGTGGCACTGAAGGATTTGATGTACAGGAGCTACATGAGCATCAAATTATACCGCCACTACTTTGTCTTACTTTGACTCTAGTGGCAGCTCCAGGGATCCGCAGCAGCCCCTCAGTGTCTAATCCTTCATCCTCAATATGACTCATTAGCTACAAATAACAATTAGACAAAAAAAAGCAGAGTATAATATTATGGAGTCAGTATCACAATAAAAGAGTCAGACTATACTGTGCAGATCTTTAATAAAATGTGCGTGCTCACTCGCTGCAGTATCAATGGCACTTTGGTTCCAGGGTATCGCCTCTGGTCCTGATCCAATAAAGTGGCAAGGGGAACACCGAATAGACCAGTTTCTGTATATACAAAAACAAATATATTAACCTTCATACAAGACATGTAATATAGAGGTGCTAGGTCATCATATGTCTCTCTCTCCCCTTTTTTCTTCTTTTTTTTCCCTCTTTTTCTTTTTTTTCTTTCTTTTATTTTTTTTGTCTGTTGTCGGTCGGTCTGTTGTGAGGTCGTTTGTCTTGCAAGTATGTAACTGTTTCGCTGTCTTCTGAAAAATCTAAAATAAAATATATTAAAAAAAGACATGTAATATATAGGTGTTGAACTAAATAACTTTAATATCAGCGTGTAGGTGTTTCATTTTTGCTGTTGTTACTTTAACTTTTCATATTATTTTGCATTATTCTTTGCTTCTATGAGAGAATTACTTTTTGTCCAAAGTTCTGTCCCTGTTGTGGCTGTATGTAGCGTAGGTGTTAATATTTTCTATCTGTGTTTGAGTACATGATTACCTTTAGTTTTAATTTTGACAGCTTTGTGCGCCTTTAGATCTACCCCAGCAGTGTCAAACAGAGCAGTCATTTCCACCAGCACCAATCTATGCACCTGACAGGATGTGAAAACATACAAAGGAAATAATATATACACACTATAAACAGTGCATAGTAACTAGATGTAAAAACACAAAGTTCACTGTGAATTTATGTTGGATTGTGAAGGCGTTTTAGAAAAGGAACAGACATGAACATTAATTCACCCACAGATCATAACAATGTCTTGCAGCACATTACCTTCTTCATGTCCAGAGGAGACAGATCTCCTATTCTGGTCTGACCTGTTTTATCTCGAAGCAGCTTAAAGTTCTGGAGGAAAAAAAACAAAGTGAAATGCAGACAGAGAGTCAGCGACTGTGGAGGAAAATATCACGAGTTAACACTGTGCCAATGGGTTTGTACAGTGTAGCCAATGTTATTCCACTTCCAAACACTAGAGAGCGCTATAGACCAATATTGTACCTGCGCATTGACACAAACAAGTTCCCTTCTCTGCTGATAAGTAACAAAATCCTGTCATGATAAACAGAAGTCTAAATATATAGTTACACAACTGTCTTATTTTGTAACAGGGGTGTCAAACTAATTTTATCTCAGGGGCCAAAATGATCTTAAACGGGCCGGATCAGTAAAATAACAACATAATAAACTATAACTAAGGTCAACTCCAAATTTTTCTCTATGTTTTAGAGTGAAATACAATTACATTATTAAAATGTTTACATATACAAATGATATTTTCAAGAAATGTGTATATCTTGAACAACCACAAGCAACCTGAAATGACTTAAGAAAAATAAATGCAATTTTAATAATATTATGTCTCAGCTTATCATTTACACATGTGCATTATAACTTACAGATCACAGTGGATCTACAAGTACACAAAACATCTAGTGACAGGCAGAATATTGTTAAAATTGCAACTACTTCTCTTAAGACGTTCTGGGTTGTTCATATTGGTTCAGGTTTTTGACATTTTTTTGTAGATGTAACCATTTTCATGTAATTTTACTTTTTTACAGTAAATCAAAGAGAAAAAATTAGGGTTATCATTGTTTATAGGTTCTTATAATAGTATTTGACTGGTCTGGCCTACTTGAAATCGCATTAGTCTGTGTGTGGCCCCTGAAGTAAAAAGAGTTTGACTGTTAATATCTCAGTGTAATTTTTGCATTTCACAAATTCATCCCATGGGCCGGACTGAACCGGCTTTGGACCCCCGACTGTACGTTTGACATCCTTGCTATATATGATATGTACGTTCTAATCTGTTTTTCATCATCTTTTTTGCATCTTTTTTATTAAATTACCGGTTTTAAATTGTAATTACTGCAGCAATGTGTGTGTGGACAGAATAAACATCCAATACCAAATAAATTAAATCTCATCTATTATATTATGAGCTACTATCTCAAGGTGCTAAATTGTCTTATGTTGTTTAATTTCTGTTGTCAGGTTTCTGTTTGTGTCATGTACGTACATGTGGGCAGGTATGTGACTCACCGGCAGTTTGTCATCAGATGAGCTATTGCTAGTTGTGGCCTTTAACCTCTGATGGTTTTCCCTATAACTGAGCGCCTGCTCTGAAAACGCCACTTCCACGTTCAGCTCTGTCTCCGTCTCTGCAAAAAACAAAAATTCAAGCTTCGACCACACAAGCAGCAGAACAGTAGAGTTTATACAATTAAAGCGAACTCATGTAAATACACACAGGCAGATTTAAAAGTGTTTTACTTTAGCCGATTCCACAGTGTTTTAGTCATGTACGCAGCAGTCAAAATGGAGGAAAAACATCTGAAGCCTTTTCCTCCCTGTTTTAACTTTGTTATTAATTTACATGCTTTAAAATGTAAGGACTTGGCTGATTTTAACACAGTGCAGATAATGCATAAAGCACAAAATAATTGACTTCAAAATGGTATTCAGTGGTTGTATGAAGTTATAAATAACCATTATGCACCAAGAGGAACAGGAATGTGTAAAAAAAATACATAATACATAAAGTAGATGTATATATCTGTAAAAGGGGTAAACTTATGGAATGGATTTGACTAGAAATTGAGGAAGTAGGGTTCCATTTATACATTTAAAAATGTTTATAATTTTTATGATTATTATAAAGGTAATGAACAATTATAAAGGTGATGCATGATCAAAATGTATGTTTTGTGTGAAACACTTGGAAATGTTGTTTTTGTTCATTTTGTTTGTTTATTTTTTTCTGTGGATAAGTAGATAACTATTAATGAAAACATAAAGAGAGAAGAAAAAAATGTTTTGTTTTTGTGTCAGGGTTGCTTTAACCTAAAGAGCTGTTTCCTTTAATAAGTCCAAAGTAGACATAGTAAACTATAGTTTCATCCTATTGTTTTTCCTTGTAACTTAGTGTGTTGTGGTTAATTCCAGTTCACATTAATTCTTTGAGTAGGGGCTGAAATAAATTAACTGTGACGTATACTGTATATAAGCTAAAAGAAGCATAAAAGTCTAATAAATTAGCATTCACAAATCATTTAATTTGAAATAGAGGGAATTGTTTTGCCGTAGAACACATTCCCACCTCAGTCTTTTCAATTCCATTCGATGCAGCCACAAATGGCATCATATCTTCTTCATGCTGAACTGTGTTTTTAATATTCTAGTTTCGAGTTGTTGTGCAGAAGTGTGTCTGGGCCTCAGTTTGTCATTTTCCATGCTGACTCACATTCTCTGCGTGTGTGTGTTTGTTGCGTATGTATCACATACCAGCTGAAGTGACTTCTTTTTGTTCGTTCTCACTTCCCCCATTGAGTTTACTGGGCTCCCCGTCCTGCAACACACAGCACAATTCAACAAAGACACACAAAAATGTAATGTTCAACACGTTTGTGGATTCACAAAGAACTTCACCCCCCCACTTTTTTGCATTTTGTCACGTTACATATTATCTCGCCTGTTAATCAGTGCACAGGAGGAACAGACTTTTGGTTGAATACAGTGTATTCTGCTGATAAGCATTGTTTAACATTAGTCTCATAGTATAATTGCCTAAATCATGTTTTTGGCCAAATTGTGATATCTGCATATAAAGAAGCAGGAGTGTTAGGAGAGTAGATTTACACAGATATCACAGTTTGGCCAAAAATATGACTTGGGCATTTATGCTATGAGGCTAACAATAAGCCTTAATGTACTGACTGTTAATATTGTTTTCATAGTAGAATATAAGAGACAGTTGTGTTGTTTATTACTGGACACTGACACAATGAAGAAGAGGTTTATTGAGGTGGCTATAAAAAGGAAATGTCATGTATGTTGTTCAATTGGTGACATGGAAGAGAAAGTACACTCATGGCCAAAAGTTTTGGGAATGACAGAAATGGGTTGTTTGCTTAAATGTAATTTATTTGTAAATAAATTTATCTGAAACCTATATAATGCTCCTAACTGTTCTTCAGTGTACCCCAGAAACTTT
>JAPQRQ010000017.1:11570893-11586317 GCA_037367365.1 Apogon talboti
AGAACAAAGGTAGTTACAGACTGACAAGACAAACCTTACTTTAAGTTAAAATGTTTATATTACCAATATTCAAGTTTTTTTAGAATCATTTTACTGCTGCATTAATACCAACTTTTACATTTTACTGCTGAACATATTTTAAGGTTTAGCTCATTTGATATATAACAGGTGAGTGACTTCCTCCAGTGGAGTTTATGACGAATGGCAGTGGTCATATACTGTACTTTACTGTTACTCTTTTACTGTTGTAAAGCACTATAGCACTATATGAATAAAATTTATTATTATTATTATTATTATTATTATTATTATTATTATTATTATGGAAGGCTCTGTTTACACTTGAGGAAAACGTGTCTCAATTCTGATCTTTTTACTCATATGTGATTCAGATCTGTTTGCTACCACAGTGTGAACTGCACACATCACATGGATTGATTGATCCAGATTGATTGATCTCAGGCTGAACATTTCTATCACTTTAAATGTTTGTCATAACCACTTTTACAGAGTAGTTCAAATGAAACACATACATGAATGCAGCAGTAAAAAATAAATCCAAAACATTATATTTAATGGTAAAACACAAAGAGAGACCATTTTACTGCACAATGAATATTGATAATACTTGCATATTTTGGCTCAGAAATATGATTTTGAATACAAAACTTATACTTGTTGTTTGTAAGTCCTTTTAAAACAGGTCCTATCAAAAGAAGGCACATATAGGTTAATTGTCATGTCTGTGCTCCTGACCACAGTGCTAATGACGATCTGGAATCAGTCCCTGAGTGCCTTCAATGGTAGCTCACTGCTCCTAATGTGTGCTATGTGCCAATGCTAATGCTAATGCTAAGTACTGTGTACATTAGGATGGGTAAAATGCAGAGACCATGGAGGGAATTTCCCTACAGGGTTTAAAAAGCAATTTAACTTTTCACCTTTAACCTTTTACGGAAAGGAAATGATCACAGCACTTCTACATCCTCTGGTTTGTGGATGTGGCTCACTTCAGAGTTGCAACCAGTTCACACTGATCTGACATGATGACATTTTAAAAACTGTGAAAAGCGGAAAAAAAAGAGATTTGAGTAATCAGATTTGAGCGCTCATGTAAGTGGAGTAGAAATAAAAAAGATCAGATTCCATCCACTATATATGTATGTGTATGTCTGTCAGATCTGCTGAAAATCCATATTTACCACTACACATATGACTCACTATGACTACTTTTTATATTTTATGTAGTGCTTCACTCTATAGTAATAATTAGTCCCTCACTTTCTGCACCTGCTGGATGTCTTTCAGAATATAGTTAGATCAGACTCCCTCAGGTTTTCAGCTGTGACAGCTATAAATGATATGATTCTGGTGTAAAGTGGGGGCTGATAAACACACAGATGGACTAAGAGGAAGTGTCCGTATGATAACACCTGTTTTTCTCAGCTGGGAGAAGTGAGACGAAGCTCTGTAAATATAGGCTTTCTATCTTTTCCCCTTTTTTATTTAATAAGTCCTGTATACATACGGTGATGTAGTTTCTGTAGAATGTGATTGCTATCTTTTTCCCTGTTTTTTATTTAATAAGTCCTGTACACATATGGTGATGTAGTTGCTATAGAATGTGATTGCTATCTTTTTCCGTTTTTTATTTAATAAGTCCTGTACACATACGGTGATATAGTTGCTATAGAATGTGATTGCTGCAGAAAACAAAGAGTATCTCCTGAAAACAATTGGACAATTATATACATATTTGACACTGATTAGATGTCACTTTATCAGACAGATCAGTCTTTCATGATGGGATGCTACTTAGTTCAGCAGTATCATACAGTGTATACCATTATTCTCCTTTCATTTATCCAATTTTTCCTCTTCCTCTACACTTCGCTCTTGCTTGTACCATAATGTGAAACCCATCACAACACAAATTAATCTTAACATATAAGAAACCCTGACATTTCTGACACTAAATTCCAGGATGCCACTTACAGAATGTTTTCATACACAGGAAAAGAGGTGCTACAGTCTATGGTAGAAACACATAGATACAGTCTTTCTTTCCTCTTTCACATTTTCCTTACCAGAGATGAAGGTAACATGCAAATCTTGAGACCATTGTGAGTAGTTTGTGTCCAGTCAGACCGTCATCCGCAGCATGCCTTACCAGCCGTGGACGAGGAAACAACGCAACAACGTTGACAAGTAGATTAGCCACAAAGGTCAATCTGATTTTTCTGCTTCTCCATCTGCCTCTTGCCCACTTCTGATCCTCTGTTATCCCACCACTACCCCTTCTTTCCCCTTCTCATCCTTTCAATCTCTTACATCTCACTTCCCTTTCATGTCACACCTCACTATGTCAAATCTATTCCCTACTCAATTTGTTTACACTGCAATTTAGTGCTTTAAATATCTCAGATCAATTATAGTTGACTTGTCTGTGAAAGAGATTTCTACTAGTTACACCTTTCTCAATTATATTCTGATCTTGTTTTTTCCTCAAGGATCGTCCCTGGGTATGTGTTGTTACACAAATTACTAGGGGTCATTAGAATCAAAACAGATAAGGAAACTATTTCTGTTTTAAAGCAGTACTAAATCTCCTCCTCCATCTGCTGTTAATCAGATTAAATCGATGATATGTGGTGCTCTGGCAAATAAAATGCATTTTGTATTGTCATTTACACCTACAGAGGCATTACAAGAGACCAAACAACATAAAGAATGGAGTAATTTAATCCAATTCTTTGTGAAAGCGTTAAGTTTGTGTGCCAGTGTTGCTTAAGTGGACTGAACTCTGACCTGTTTAGGATAATAAAATACAAAACACAAAATTATGTACAACAATACAGCATTTATTGAATATGAACATCAGGTAAAGAGTGATTATTCCCATGAAAATCCTTAGTATTTAAACAATGTCATGGTTTCAGAAAACACACGTCGGATTTAATATTATAATATGAAGACATTTGAGATAGTATGAAAAAATTAAAATAAAAATCAGAAAGTCTTCAGGCACTTTGAAGAACTTCTCACTGAAAATTAAAAAATTTTCTTTGTTCTAACAATACAAAACACAAAATCTTTTTTAATAACACACTTTTACACCTTGCAGCTCATTCTTTACTGGAATGATGGGATGATAATGATTATTTTATCAAAGAGTTAACAAGCTAACCAAAATAAGGTAACAGGTGGGGTGAGGGGCAGAAGGAAACTATTAAACCCTGAGAAAATGAATAAACATGTCCCTCTCGTCTTTACTTTGTCCCTCTTGTCTTTACTTCTTCACGGGGCTCCTCCAGTGTTTGAACATCCTTGAGCATAGCTCTTTCTGCTGATCTATGCTCTCCTTATAGCACCTGTAAAACCATGTACATATGTATTTGTTGTGGTCCATCATTAAGTGGAACTCAGTCATTTTTAACACAGACACAACAAGGATATGCAAAGACAAGTGGTGCATTTCCATCTGTTTTTAATCATAATTTCAAATTGTGCATGAAAAACAGTGAAAATGCCAGAGCATAAAAAATGCAAATGTCAGTGCATTGATTCACGGCGAAAGCTGACGTATTTACTGAATTAATGGCATATTGGATGTAAAATGGTGACAAAACACCAATGTGTATGACGTACTCTTGCACCAAAAATATTAGACAAAGGCTTTAAAACCAATAAAAGAGTTTGAAATAACCTTATATGATTCAGATCAGTGGCTTGTTTCATGGAACAAAAGCTAAAGCAGTTTTTAGTTTTTGACAGCTCCTCATGTGGTACATTACTGTGAGGACTACGCTCCAACTGGCAAGGTTTTAGACCATGATGAAGACGAAGAGCCACCTCTTCATATTTGCATAAGAGTAGTGGATGGAAATATGCATTAATCCACACGGACATTTGCAGATTTTCTGAAAATTCAGTTGAGTTATAGTAGTTACAGTAGAGTTTGGCAATAGTAACGGCAAGTTAGACACACATTTTGTCAAAATTTCTGAATTAATAAATGTGCCAAAGGTCCATCTTACATTGCCACTTTCCTCAGGAGGTTGTTGATGTCGACGTCGAAGGGCTTCTTCACTTGAGCACTTATGAGGCAGCGCTGAGCGTTCTCATATTCATGCAGGTCCAGGTATGCCTGACAGGGAGAACGTGAACTTGAATAATTAACTAGTAAATATTTACAGTGTGAGAAAGACAGAGACAACACTGAAGAGCAGATTAACAGTGTCAGTAAATGACAAGCAAGAGTCTGTAAGGATTTTTTAATCAAACAAACAGCGGTACCTTACCTGTCCACAGCGGAAAAGGGCCTTTGTGTTGGTGCAGTCTATCTCCAGGGCTTTGTTACTGTATTTCAAGGCTTTGTGGGGGCTGTCAAGCCGGAGCTCAGTAAGAGAGATATTGAGATAGAGAGGAAGCAGCGCTGTTTGGACGGTCTCTTTGTCAGCATCGTTCTGAGTTTCCCTGTTTCCAAGGAGCCGCACTGCCTGTTTCCCACAAACAGAATCCATTATGCAATGTAATGAATTACACCTTCCTGCAAATAGAGTAGAATTTCTTCAAGACATTTTGAGACTCACTTGTTTGTAACGATCTTTGGCATTGTAATAATTGCTTTGGTTGAAGCAACGGTTACCAAAGCCACGTAGTGTGTTGACTACTTCTAGAAGTGTCGACAGAGGAAAACTATTCTGCTCCTCCTGAAGACACAAGAGATAAAAAGGACAATGGTCTTGAATTAAAAATTAACATCTTGTTTAAAGGATACCTTCATGTTTCTGAATTATCAATTATAATGTGTGTATAATTGCTTTTGATTTTTAATTAATAGGGGCAAACTTTGCAACATGCATTTTCATGCCATTATGTCATCTCATGTAATCTGTTACTGCTCTAAGACTTGTGGTCTCTGTACCAGACTCAGTGCGATAAAGTCGTCCATTTGGGCTGAATCGAGGTAGTCGACGACATAGACTTCATACAGGACCTCTGCAGCAGCAGGAATGAAAGGAGGACAGCCCATGTTTCCATATGCATAGTCTGGTTGAAACAGGAAACGAGAGAACTCTCCTTTCTTCATCGTCAACAGACCCAGCTCCAGTCCAAACAGAGTCACATCTGTACCAACGATAATTTCATAGATACTGTGATTAGATATCCTCCCAGCATCCTTTCAGAGGCCCATTATCTTTGATGTAATAAGCCAACAGGCAAATTACTGTTGGACCAGTACAAGACACTTATGACCTCTGCCTAACTTCATCATGCGGGGGTATTTGAGGTGAGTGGTAGTCTCAAAAGGCCGGTCAGAATATTCCAGGAAAGCAGAGTAATGGGCTGTGTAAGGGGAAAAAAAAAACATGTAAAGGTCTGAAAAAAATCTTCTGGGAAATGTGCAATCCTTTGGCTTCAATACCCAATACTGAAGCATTTTGGGGCACAGGTGGGCCCTCTCCAGACTGAACCACTTCTTTCAGGATTCCTCCATCTCCGAGGACGTCTTCCATCTGAGGACGTAGCTGTGCAAATGGACTCTATGATATGCAAGAGGAAGCCTTTACAACATTTCAATCTGTGTTTAAAATGGCATTAAAACTCATGGACAAGCACCCCATATGCAGATACAAAGACAGCAGCATAATCCTGATTGGTCAGTGCAAATTCTTGACAATGGGCTCATGCTGTCAATATTTACAATAGAGTAAATGCACATGCAGTAAATCTTAGCTCCACATTGACTCACTATGTTAGTTAAAAAATAGTCAGCTTTGAATATTGTTGTTTGGGGACAAAAAGTTCCTATTATCAACTGTTGACGGATGTTCTAAGTCAGATTTTTACAGTTTTTGATAATACAGGGTCAGACAAAAAACAGCAACTTTGTGAATAGCATAAATTTAATGAAGATCTGCTTTAACTTCATAGACAATACATAGGTAATTAACTGATGTAGAGGCAAGAAAAATGTAAACCCTTTGAAATGTTCTAGTTTTTTTACATGAATCGGTCCTGACATGCGCATTAAAGACATACGTATAGACCAACAGTGTTAACCTAACACCATACAAATAATTAGAATTGTTCATGCCATTATTGAACACAGCTATTTAACACTCATAGTGCCGCTGGCCTTTTTGTTTTTTTAACAAATCCATGCAGAAAACTGTGAATTTTCAAGGGTTTACATACTTTTTCTTGCTACTGTCAGCAGGTACAGAGATCTGATAGCTCTAGTTTTTGCTGTTAGCATGTGCATATTTAACATGTGCTACCTGGACATGGAGTTTCAATAAATATTTTTTCACATCACATTTCCAAAATCAAATAACTCTAATGAAGTGATGAGTGACGTTATATTTACATCAATATTTAATAATGTCATCCTGGTTTAGTTAGCGTTAGCATAGATAGCTAACTGCTCGTTAGCTTGTTGAACTCACCGGGGAGTTGGGAGTCCTCAGCCGCTCCTCGGGGTCTAGGAACCTCCGGATCCTCGAGATTAAGCCGTTTCCAGACATTTTGTTTTTGGGAAACTTACTGGAAGCGCAAGGAAAGCTTAATGTGGCGTGGTTAACTACGTAAGGGAAGGGACAATTTAGCAAAACTAGGTTTGTGTGCTGATTGAAGGTCATGTGACCTTGACAGCAAATCAAATCAGACGAATACCCACTTCAATCCCTGCCTTTATCCCGGATTATTATTAGAAATACATTTATTAATACAACTAGAATAATTAAAATAGAGTAATTAGAACTCTTCTGCAACATTTAATTGATAATTAACTCTTGGGGACTATTATATACATTTTACGTCCTTTTCATTCTTCATTTTTTTTAAAATCATTTTGGCTGTCCTCATGCATGACATGGATTTTGGAGAGACTGTATTTTTCTTTTATCTTGTTTCCAGATTAGTTCCTGCAGTAAGTCTAAAATACACTGTATACAAATACGTGTTACACTCCTACTGTTAAGTGCCAAAAATTTGCCATTGAAACTCATTCAAACAGCATTTGTTTTTCTTTATCTCACATTTAAAGATAATACATGCATTTAATTATATCTGGATGTCAATCTGGGCTTTTGAGTTAGAGTTGATCATTTATAATACCATCCACCAGATCATATTGACCATATTTCTGAAGAAAAAAACATGGTATTTATACCAGATGGCACTGATTTCCCTCTCCCTTAACTTTAACCTTGAGAAGCATGTGTTTATATGTGGGTGTAATGATACAACACAAAATTCTAATTTGCCTGTAGTATATAGAAAATAATATTTTTTTAATGTTTATTTTTTATCAACAAACATCATGACATCATGACAAAACCCTACCATTTAAAGGTATAAAATATTTAAATATTATCAATAATTAGGTTAGATGCAGATGAAAAGAAGAATACTAATAATGAATAATACTAATGTGGACAATCTTTTTGAAAAGTACATTTTTTGTGCATAGTGATACAAGTCTGACTAATAGTAGAACCAGCCCTGAAGGTTAATGAAATTAACATCTGTTTCAGTGGTGACATGAACCATGGTCTGTAATTTAATATTGACATATGCAGAGAGAAAAACAACAACACAAAATAGCATGAATTGAAAGTTTATTAAACTATAGTTACAATTAAACAGTATTTACAGCCAGCATGGTGTCTAATACACAAACATTAAAACAGAATTATAAGTAATTGGAACAGATGATACCTAATAAACCATAATATTAAAGTAAATCTATTTCCTCTTGCTAAACATATTCTGTTTGCTTCTTTACATTCTAATCTACACCAGAGGTTCCCAGACTTTTTCAGTGTTTTTTTTTTTTCAGGTCAATATTTATTAAATGCTTCCAGAGAACACACTACAGGAATATTGATTCACATTTCATATTACTGGTCTGTATATTACTCTGACAGTTGGTAACACATTAAAAACAGCTCCATTTTAGGTCCTGACCCTTAGTTTGGGACTACACTATACTGTGTAAGCTATAAAAACATATACTAATTGGCTGCATCTATTGTCATAGGTTTCTAGTATTAACAGGACATTTACATATGTCAAAAAACAGTACAAAACAATATTTAACTGTACAGATTATGGTTTTTAAAAAATGATTTTTCAGTAGGTGTAGCGGGTTATTTGCACAGGAGGTGGGATCTGACGTCTAGCATCTACATTTCATATAAATATATATTCAACTCTTGCTCATACTAAACATAACAAACTTTGTGGTAAAATGTCAGGTCATCATCGTGTCTGGGGGTGAGATTAACCAGTAAGCCAGTTAAAGCTTTTGTCCATCTGTACTTCAGAAGTTCTGCAGCTCAGCTGGATAGACAAAGTTGCTTCTGAACAGTTTATAGGCTAGAAGTTGCCCTCCGAATATCATCATCACCAGGCCTGAACCTATGGCGAGACAGGGATTAAATAAAAGAAATAAGAAAAGGCGAACAGTTTGGAAAGAAGCAGCTGCCTCCAATAGCACCGATTCTAAAGCGATGTAGGATTCGGGAGTATTAGTGAGTCTGGGAACTGGCAAAAATCATATCTGGGCCAGGGAGATAGGTCAAGGGAAAGAAGTAGAAAGCAGAGTGTTGATGTTCTGCAAACAGGATTGAGGGCAGATAAGGATACACATGTAGAGAGAGAGAGAGAGAGAGAGAGATGATAAACGAGTGAAAGTCTTACCCAAAGCCATCCACCAGTGCTCAGCAGAGGGGAAGTCTGACATCACTGCAGAAATATAACAGGAAACTATGATAAGGTCAAAGACATCCCTCTACCATGGAGCAGATTAATGCATGGCATGACTTTAATAACACAGAGGGTACAGAGGGAAAACCCAAGGACTTGAAATTATTTGGTAACAAGTTTAATTGAGAACTGTGCTATATCCAACACTGTGCTATATCCAACACTGATATAATAACCCTCAACTTTAATCTGAGCTTTAATGAACATCTACATGATCAGTGAAATAAAAATAGGAAAATACATGATTTATCCTGATAAAATGCAAAACACAGAGGATAATATTACACTAAACGGTGATAAATCACTTAATAAAAGGTTAGATATAGAGACTATACCATTTGGGAACTGACACAGCAGTAGTTCTGAGTCTTTTTGGGTTTATATCTCTGTTTAAAGCAAAGATAAGATCTAACATGTATACATTTTTTTAACAGTAGATACTATATCCAGTTACGTAACCAGGCTTTAAATCCTATCAGCTGTTCTGCTCCATTGATCCACTTTGTGTGTGTGTGTGTGCATGTGTTTACCTACTACAGTCATCGCGATATGCAGCAGCGTGACCGTAATTGCGTAATCCCAAACCCACTCCTCTACGATCCAAGCGAACACCAACCCACCCAAAATGTAGGTCACTTCTGTGGAAATCACACCAACTGGAGAAAGACAGAGACAAGAAATTATATGTGTTTTTTTTGTTTTGTTTTAATGTATTCAGAATTGCTTATGTCAGATCTCAGACTTCAAACAGCCTGATTTGGAATGTTCCAATAGAAATTTCTCAAATATTTCCTGAAATGCCTTTTTGTAATCTCTGCCCACATATAAGTGATCATTATCACATCAGAAATAAAAAATATATAATTAAGAATAGCCATAACCAGACCTATCTCCATACTTTACTGTGTCACATAAAATATTCCAATAAAACTACAAGTAATAATCCTGTCTTTGCAATCTTATGAGTAAGCAGCTCCCCTTAGTATTAAGAAATAATCCATTATTAGAGTGGGATAATGATTACTAATGGGATTCATGAGTGAGCAACACATGAGGTGTGCCTTCATTCACCTGCAAGAGCTGGAAAAGACTGAACAGCTATGGAGTATTCAATGATATAATAATTTAATGAAAATGTAATACAATCTACACCTAAATCTGCATGTGCTTGATAGTTTTTAGGGTCACCAGGAAAAACTTCCATAATTAGCTTTTACAATATTATAATTCAAGTGGTCTGAGAGGATGCATCTACCTCTTTTCAATCTGTAGAAAACCTACTCTATGATGATTTTGTCTAATCACAGGTGTTTTCAGACATGGTAAGGAGGTTAGACATAAGATTGACAGCTGTTATAACCAATCACTGATCAGATCCTGACAGATTCGACCCAGGCATGACTCAACATGGAAACCCGGGAAAGTGAATTTGGATTTTGAATAAAAGCATAAAACAACATAACACCATCTATATTTATATTGAGTTTTTTGGACCAAGAGGAGAGAGCTGCAAAAGAAAGATGTATATTTTAGTTTTTTAGTTTTTTATTTTTCTTCTTCATGATCTTGCTCCTGCATCTTTAACTGATTTATAATTTAAAAAAATAATAATGTAATAAAATGACCTGATTGATTCTGTATTAACATGTATTTATGTCACTGTTTTACAAAATTTCTATTAAATGTTATTTTCCTTTGAATCAACAAGAATGTTATCAAATAAAACTCTGCTGCCTCATCTGACCTTATAACATTTACAGGTTTCAAGTGAAATATTAAATTTTATAGTATGAGTCAGGCAACTATACATTACTGACCTTTTAAATCACTTCTTAAAATACATTTTTCCAGCATTTATCACTTTTATATGATGCAATATTATTTATTATTATTGATAGTGATGTGATGGCATTGTTTTCCATCTTTCATATATTTTTTTTCATTTCCTTTGGTTTAATGCTTTTCTTTTGTGATATGATATCTTTTTATTACATTTCCTCTCTTCATTCCATTTTTATATTTACCCAATTTCTATTTTTAAATTTCCTCACATTTTAGTTTTGCATTTGCACTTGGATTTGTTCTGTTGGTGTATTGCCTTTGGAGTTTCCTATCTTTGCTTTATCTGTAAAATAACTATATAAATGGTGTTGTAGAATTAAATTATTGTTATTATTTACTACATTACAGGTAAAGCTGTTACATTATTAGTTCTTTCCCTTTTTTTTTCTTTTATCAAAGTCAAGTACAAATGTTATCACTGTTTCAGACATGATTCAGTTACAAACATCATAATCCTCAATCTTAACCTGATATTATAACGTTCTAGATGGGATGTTGTGGATGCTACTCACCCAGGTACTTGGGGTTCTGCCATGATGGTTGTGTTGTGTAGTCAAATGGAGCCAATAAGCTGTTGATCTCGTGAACTCTAGAAGCACCAGATAATAATTATTTTATCTCAGTCTGAAATGAACTGTATTATAAGCACAGCATTTCAAAGCGTGTTTGACCACGTTCCACACTTTCTCACATGTATTTATACCTGAGGAGTCCAATGCAGAGGCTGACCACGATGTAGTATAAGGAGTAGAAGCACACCATGCACAGCAACAGATTCTGCAGGACGACCTGAGGAGCCGGACAGAGAAAGACATTAAAGAAGAAAAGAGAAGTAAACATGACTAATAATGCCCTGTGGATGACAGCTATAAAACCTGCTGCACTTTTAAAGCAGCAGGATTCCTGTAGTTAAAGGATGTGCTTTCAGAAGGAGAACAGACAGTTTCATATCTGTAAACTATTACACCTCACTGATAACGATACCTCCTTAGATACTATATCATTGTGTCAGGATGTTTGCTTGGTTATTTTAACTTCTCCTCATTTTAAAAGCTGAAATTTCATCTGTCGGGGAGGTTAAAAGACTAAAATCAATACATGCTGTGTATTTATTTCATTAATCAATCCAAGTGGATGAAATGATATGCCTTTTGGTTATTGAAACGTCTTCCATCAAATAGATGCAGGAAATCATTCCTGTCTGAGACTGTTTAACTCCACCTTATAACCTCAGAATTATAATTACACACAACCATATTTTTGTACATTTATTATATACAGTATATATCTTTATTATCATACTGACAATATATTGTCTAGTACATATTGTACATATTGCTGTGTTAATAGAGTGTTTTAATATGTACATATAACAAGGTGTAATATGTATATTAAGCTATATACAGAACTATATATGTTTGTATATTTAGAGTTTTACATATGTATATATATATTTTTTTTTCTTTGTTGTTGTATTGATAATTTCTTTCCTTCTACTTTTTTTTATTATACTTAAATAGAGTAAGGGCTGTAACATCCAATAATGTAATTTCACCTTGGGATTACTAAAGCATTCTGATTCTGTTTTATCAAATAGAGAATAAAAAATGTGAGAAAATAGGACTAGGAAACAGAAAGCTTAACACTTACCACTGTCATATATTTTACTCTGTACTGACTGTACTCTCTTGAAGATAATTACTGCATCATCTTTATTTCATATCTTGTGCTTGTGTCCCAGAGCTCTCAGAAAATCCCTGCTTCCTTTCCATCTCTTTTTTTTTTCCCCCCTTCGTGACCCAGAAACATGACAGCAGATACAGCCACTGGAGATGCTTCCTTTCACAGCGCTGATAAACCACAGCTTTTACAGGAAACGGGTCACCTGACACCGGCGGACGACCCCTGGATGACCTTCACAGCTGACATTTAGGCTTGTCAAACACTGGTGTAATTAATGGCATTAATAAGAATGAGAGGCAGGTTTACAGCCGTGTGTGTGTGTGTGTGTGTGTGTGGGTGTGTGTGCTGATGTCACTGTCATACTGGTGCACTTTAGTGGAAGGAAGTCATCTGTAATCTGATTAGATGTACATGTGTTTCTCCTGCAGCGACAAGTCAAAATGTCTGACAGTCAACAGAGAAGATGAAAAATACTCACTGAATACTCAGCCTGTTCAATTATATACATGTCACTCCTTTTCAGTCCCATGATTTACTACTCATATTTGTTCTAAAATCAGCCATATATTAAAGACAAATGAGATAAATGATCCATTCAGGCCTTATTTATCACGTAAACAGAAATATTTGACATTAAAAACACAATTTTGTATTTTATTCACATTTTGCATTGGATTTCATTCATTCTCAGTGTATTGTAGTCCCAATTCCACTAGTGCTATAGCCATGACATGAAAAAAACCCTCAAAATATTCTTTAGTAATATTATAGACAAGGCTAAACTGTGTCTAAACATACATTTGCATCAGGTGAAATTGTGCATTAACATCAGTTTTTTTTCTTTTTTTCTGTGTGTGTTTTAACTCAATGTTAGTAAAAGACTACAATTCAATTGAGGCCGTTTTCAGGAAGTGACGTTTTTCCACAAGAACTCATAATTTATTTATTTTTTCAGTTTTTTTAACATTATACTGCTCGTAACACTAAAATTAGGCATTTTAATTGAAAATATTTGACAGTCAAACTTTTTCTAACACATATCTGACATTGTTGTAAAAGCTCTGTTTATCTAAATGTCAAAACTAAACTGAATTTAAAGGGACATGACAGATTTTTTTCTTCTGTCTGGATTATCTGTTTCGTCACATTCCCTGAGTTTGGCCAGTGTGTATTCCTAAAAGCAAATCATGTTAGTATATATAGTGCACGTGGGGTCGTCATCTTCCCAAATCCCTTGTCCACCTTCCTCCTTACACCTTAAAAACAAAAGGTTGTTTTATGACCTCATGATAAATAGAGTTAAATGCACACAGACTGTTTCCATGTTCCTCACTTTCAGATCTTCCTCTATTTTTGTCTCTCTGTTTTTGTTTTGTTTTCCTAAATCCTCAATCCTTCCTTTTTACCATCCTCTGTCTCTTCATTTCTTAGTTTTGGTTTTTAAGCCAGTATGTTCTCTCTTATGACACTATAAGAGCTCACATCATTTCTTCTGATTCACTGATTAATACATGTATAAAGTATCATACACAAAATTCCACCCAGAAGTCAGATACTACATTGAATTTGCTTGTTTTGTCCATAAATTGAAACAGTAGTGCTATAAACTACAAATGGATCAATACTTTTTTTTTCTTTCAGGCCTGATACAACAGTTATTATTAGTGAAATAAGGACATTGATAACCAACGTTGGGTTACATAATGTATCAAACTGCAATAAATGCAACAATGAAATATATTTAAATGACTATCAAATAAAAAAAAGCATGTGTTAGTAATATTCATCTTGGATTACAAATAATACATTCTAGTAAATACATAAATGTGTTTTCTCATTTTAATGTTGAAAGACTATTACTTATCACCAATCCATTATTTTATCAGCATATGACTGATAGTAATAATCATAAAAATGTGAATATTGGATCAATCTATCCCTAACATGAACACTTCAGAAGTTGTTCATAAATCCTTAAAACCCTAAACCTGAAATGAAGATTGCAGCCAATTCTATTAATCATCTTATTATTATACAAGACTGAAATGTCATTAGCGTACAGTTCATTTATGACGATGGAGTGCACTTGTTCTTGACATTAGATTGAATGATTAAGTGAATAAATGAGAGTAGGAGGATGACCTGCAGTCAACGCGTTGGCATTTTCTCTCTTATGTGAATCTGGGGACTGTGACTGCATTTGATGAGTAATTACAACTGAGGCTAATATTTGATTTTGCTGCGGCCACCTCACATGGGAACCACTGGCATGTATTTGCGGACCTTTTCATCCTGCCACAGGGATGTGTCTGAAAGCAGAAAAGTAGCTGAGCTCATGCTAATACCCTCAGAGGCAGCTAAACACCTTGGCCGGACCACAGGGTTAGTTGCCTCCTCCACACAGGCTTGTGCTCTAAAAACATTTTTGTAAAAATAACAACCTTGAAATCAGATGTGACCCTTGGGAGTAGATCATTTACTGTGTTTGTTGATCATTTTCAAAGCAGTGGGTTGGATGGATTAACCAGAAACTGAAAGGAACAGACGGCTATGTTGATTACCATTGCATTGAATGTGACATAATTCAGTTCACGACCTTGAATAAATGCTTCTATTCTGCACATAATAAGCAGATAACAATTCCCTTTGTGGTATTAAATCATGGCATTAAAGGTAGCTTTTCCTTTCATATGACTCTCCCCAAACCCTGCACTGCTGCTGGAAACTACTTTACTGTTTTTCTGCTGTTTTTATTATAAACGAGGCTGGAAAAAAAAATAACACCAAGAAGCTCTGTTAGAAACACTGACATAACGCTCTGAAGTGCTGCTACCTTACAGCTAACTCTCTACTCTAGCATATTTCCTACGTCAGCTACACAGGCCTTACCCAGGTGTCACTGGGTGTCGTCTTGAGGGTGAACGGTCCATGGCGTTTTATGAGTGTGAATCCACAACACCGACAACAGTAGTCCAACAACATGAATGATTTAATTGATCGAATGTAGGCTACATGTCTGTGCTCGTGTGTGTGAAAGCATGTTGTGTCTGTGTGTGTGTGTGTGTTTGTCTGTGGGAGGGTGGGAGGGTGGGATTATAAGAAAAGAGATTACCCCTAAGAAGTC
>JAPQRQ010000017.1:11611623-11626625 GCA_037367365.1 Apogon talboti
CAGTTGTTTCTTTTTTTTGTATAAAGCTGTGAATTTCTTGTCCTCATACGTGGACAGTGGGTCCTAGGAGGTTAAAAGAAAATCACTAGAAGCCTGGTCATGGTGGAGCTGTAGAACATCTTCAGTTGCGATGACAGTTTTACCATAAAGTCAGATTTTCTTGGTTTTAAAATGATCTTTTAATTGACAATCATACATTGTTGCCCATAAAGTTGGAATAATAAGTGTTTTCAGACACATTTCTCTTTTTATTCCTGTTTGTACACATCCACAGTCACCTTTGGTCAGGTGTAATGATTACATACTGAGTTCCAGTTACACTTTATCTATTAGGAATAAATCACAGAATCACAATCATTTTATGAGAAGAGTTCAAAATATTTAATTCCATCTTTATGTGAAATGTAAAAGATGACATAGAGTTTGACAATATGACAAAAAAAAATTATATTTGAATGACTTACAATTTTAATTAAATTGATTTCTGGTTATAAGAACTGATAACAGAACATGACTCTTTATTAAAATGATGTGCCATAAATGACTGAAAAAATGTTCAAAAAAACAGGTTGGATTACAAATTTTTCTCGATCGAGAAAGATTGCAATTTAGGCATTTTTCATGATGTTTGAAAAAAGCAAAACCTTGATTATTCAAATGTATTCGATATATTCCTGAATTCTGGTTCCATGTGGTACAACAGGAAGAGACAGGGCTTCAGCTCTTTATTCTAACTGTCATGTACTAAGTTGGTAACAGGATTCCAACATCCACTGCTGCTGAGCTTTCACTGATGACGCTAAAGGGCACTTGACTGTTAACATCTGTGGAAACCTGATGTTGCTTTCTACCAGATGTTTCACATGTTTTGTTGCTCTAGAGCAAAAGCGGCAACATCCAACAACTACATCTGCACCTCAACCTTCAACAGTTCTTGATCTGAGGAGGAAGTGTAAGATTTAAGGTTTACATTTACATCCGGTGGTTTGGTTATTCAACATCAAACACCGTCTGGTAAATCCTCTTAGGGGTACACAGGACAATGCTAATGTTCACATGAGCCAAGATTAACAGGCATTTAAACCCAAATGAAGGCTTCTGAAATAAGCCTATGTTTGTTTTAAGCCTTTTTCCTTTTTAATATCTATTAATAGATGTTTGAGCAGCTGGTGAGTCAAGAGTCTATGATTCATTTGAATATTATGTCAAAATTGGAGCTCTGCATTTCCTATTTTAAAACTGCAACAACATGAAGAATCACAGCTATTAGGGCATAAATGTAAACCATCGAGGGATGGAATAAATAAAAACTATCCAAGACTGAAAATTATATGTGGGATTCTCTTTCCGTCTGCTTTCTATTTCTATCCCACTGTCTTTGTTTCACAGGAAGAAGGCAGTAAACAGATACCATGCAGGAGGAAATGAAGGATTATTTACAGTAACACATGCTCGTACCTGTGCTCAGTAGAGACTGATGTACTAGGGATGTACTTTTTAGTGTTTTTACATCTGCGAAATAGTATTTGTTAAGCTTGAAAGAGTCGACAGCCTTGCCCTGTGACGGTTTGTAAGAAAAACTGCACCTCTTCAAAACACTGGAGTTGTCACTGAGGTGACAAGTCTGCATGAAATAAGACAAATAGAGTTGTGATCCCAGAACTGGTTCAATCTGCACAGGAAGGAGATGTGCTGCGCTCGGAATATTAAGTGTCTTACACCTTTGAAGTACCTGAGAGGAGCTGACTGTACTGTAGTGTATCCCTTATGTGAAAGCATGGTTGGTGGTGCAGCTATTTCATCTAAAGGAATCTACAGTATGTGTATCTGTCTTGACTGAAGATGCTTTCTCTTTTGCTTCACCTGGTATGTGTGTGTGTTAAGGAATCAGCAGTGGGTCTTTATGGGTTAAAGACCCACCCAGTGCTTCTTTTGTGGCAGTTCCCAAATGATTTTTTCTCTCTATTTAACCTTTCTTAAGCAATTTATCACTATTTACTATAATATTATCTTCTGTATTTTGTGTTTTTTCAGTGAAAATCATGTATTTTCCGATATTTAATTCACTGATCATGTTATGTTCATTAAAGCTCGGATTAAAGTTGAGGATTATGAGATCAAAAAGAAAGAAAATTGAAGAAAAAGTGACATTTTCAGCAAAATATATCAATAACAAAATAATAAAAAGTGTCTCCATCCATCCATCCATCAAATTCCATGGGTTTTACTGGTGAATCAGTGTGTAGAAGATGACAATGTTTCCACGGTAACTACGGAGCCTCTGAACGTCCAAATGGGTCATATCTGATGACCATGAAAAGATGACAAACTACATTTTACACCAATTATTTACATGGAATAATAGGTTTAGTGCATCAGAAGTTTGTAAACAGTTCAGATCAGTAGATGGGTTTGGTTGCCAGTGGTTGTTTGGGTCTTTATGGGTTGAAGCAGATAATAAACTTAACACTAATATACGTCTGTGTTTGTGTCTGTAGGTGAAATATGACCGCAGCTGCAGGTGTGCTAACTGGCTTGGCAAAGCTAAAACGTCAAGACTCCTCCCGCTCCCAGCATCGTCCCATTCCTTTGTCTCCCGGGTTGGGAGGCGCTGCTCCAGAGGCTGCCCCCAGGTACTTTTTTTCCGCTGTAACTCCACTTCAGACTTTTAAACCGTAACACCTTCACTCAACAATGATGTTGTTGAATCAGAATGTAACTAAATTTGCATTTTGCTGCCTTCTGGAGGTTTATCTTGACTCTGCTTTTTAGGTTTTCCATCAAACAAAAGTAATTAATATTAAATGGTACTTATTAGGTATCACCTCCATTATCAAGTTGAATCATCACAATAACTGTGTCAAGACACAACGAAGCAAACCTATCATTGTTGCATATTGTCACTGTCGGGTAGAAACCTCTTATGTCCAAAACGGTTCTTTTTCAGGAAACTGGAATAATGATGTATATTCTAAATAAATGAAATGTAGTCACTAGCTATTTTCAACCCTTTTCATTGGTTAAATATTTCTAAAACCGTCAGGCCAAAGTGAAAACTGACAAATAGAATCATTTTATGACTAAAAAAAAGACCAAAAATGGACTTACGAGGTTTCTTCCCAACAGCGACGATATATTCATTTATACTAATTTATTATACGACTGTATTCAAATAAACATAAAAAAACTGAAATAATGTGGGTTTATTTTGCTTCTACTTAGGAAAAGGAAGCGTCGAACTGATGTGGTGGTGGTGCGTGGCAGGCTGCGGCTCTATTCCGCCTCTGGGTTTTTCCTCCTCCTGGGACTGGTCATTTTAGCCATCGGGATAGGGATGGCGACGCTGGGTTACTGGCCGCACAGTGAAACCATACCTTCAGCTAAAACGCCAACGGGTGTAGGAACTAAGGCACCGGCTGTAGGAGGGGCCAAAACACCTGCTACAGATGAGGCCGGCGGAGTCAAGATGATAGTCTCAGAAGGAGAGGTCTCTAATTCCAGCACAAGTCATGGTGTGCAAGGTAACGAAGGGGCAGTTGTGTCTAATTCATATGTTTATACAGCAGATACATTTAACATACTAAAGAATAAATAATATTCCAAACAGAAGTGAAAACCTGCTCTCGGTTTTTCACTCACGTGTATAAATAGATCAGTGCTCTCCTTGTTTCGTGCTTGTAGGTGCTCACTCCAAACAGACCGCCGGCATCTTGACTCGCTTCCTGGAGCAGCATCGTCACTCTGAGAGGATGAAGATGCTCGGACCCTTCACTATGGGCATCGGGATTTTCATCTTCATCTGTGCCAATGCCATTCTCCATGAAAACAGAGACAGGGAAACTAAGGTAAGGTGGAAATAGATTTGCTGCTTTCATTGTTTTAGCTGCTTTTATTTGTATTTGCATTTTTATAGTAGGTTTTATGATACATTTTCAAGCTTGTTGCTATAATGTTAATGCATGAAAGGGAAATACTTTATTATTACGCATCACTACATCATTGATTTCAAACTAAGTAGCTATGAATGGTATAAAAAGACAAACATTTTGTTTCATACCTATGTGTATAACACATACTATAGATACAAGAAGATGAAAACAACAGAAAAAAAACATAATTTTTGCTCCCTTTGAAATGAAAATTATCAGATTTTCTCTTGTTATTAGTACTTTCATAGTAGGTTTTATATGATTCACTTTTAATTTCATTGTACTTGACAATAAAGATATTCTATTCTATTCTATTCTATTCTATTCTATTCTATTCTATTCTATTCTATTCTACTCTAAATCACTGCCTGTGTCATTCCTCAGTCACAGTTTTGAAGTCCTTACTATTTATTTATTTATTTTTGTTTTTAATGGGTTATCATTGATTTTCCTGCTACCCACTTACACATTAAGGGATGAATGTTCCTCATGTATAGAGAAAAATTATCTGCTGATATATGGTATAAACCTAAACAAGAACCTTATTGTTTCATTAAGATTAACTACAGTGGAGAGCACATATCAAGCATAACATAAATACATAACATAAATACATTTACGTGCACAGCAGCGTGTGGAAACATTACACAAATCAGCATTAGGAATCGGACTGACAGAATTTGCTGGTCTGAAATTGAAAATGAGGTTTTATTTTATCATCCTGAGCTATTTTTTTCTTTAATTGTCCTCCATTTATATTAATTTTCTTTGACTGGATGATGTGCTTCAGACAGAGACGCAGACGTTGTTTGGCAAGTTTGGGAGAGACAGTAGAACATTGTGTTTGTGGTGGAGCTACTTTATACTTTATACAACCTGTAAACCTGTAATGAAATGAAAAGTTTATCCTCTCCAACTGGAGTTTATATAAATCTGTCAGACTTCGGCAGTTCGCGTGCTTGACTCAGAAATAAAAAGCATCAATCGATCGATCCAGATGGTTTAGTAATAGAGTGAGCGGTGCTTTTTCAGGGGTCTTAAACCACCACTTAGTGCACCAAGTGGCTCTAGAAAAGGTTACAAAGTGGCATTTCAAACAGATACCAGTAAACAGAATATAGATTTGACATTTCTACACCTTCCTCTATTCTAATTTCTGTTCCTTCTTATTCTCTGCAAAATTCGGGGCATGCACACATCCATCCATATTCATCGTCTCTACATAACCAACATGCAGATCATATTTCTTCCAACCCCCTTCCACCCTTATCTCTCCAATTTTCCTGTGATCACATTTCCTCTGCTCTCATGCCCTCTCCTTCGCTGTCTTGATTCGATTAACTCTCTCCTCCTAGTCCTTCTCCTTCTACCCTTTCAGGTACTCCAAGTTTGGCAAACATCGAACTTATATGTACATACATCATTCTGTGGAATAATAATGCAGTGAAATGGAATTCTGGTTCTAAAATGCCTCCAGGTAACTGATTTACTGGTTCTTCTGCTACTAAATGTTGATGTTTCCGTCTAGATTATCCACATGAGAGACATGTACTCCACCGTCATTGACATACATCGCCTCAGGCAGCGAGAGCAGAAACAACAGCAGCACCGCAACAGCACCTATGCAAGAGAGGTCGGGGCCTTTGGCGATAGCGCACGTTTAACCGGTAACTCCCTCCTCGCCTTCTCCTCTCGGGCCGGAGGCAGCATTGGAGCAGGTTCTGCAGAAGAGGAGGAGGTTCTCTTAGGAGATGAGGATTTTAACAGGCAGAAGGAGCAGGCTAAGCTAGACTGCAGCTTCGCGGGACTTCTTGCGCCGCTCTACAAGGACCGCTCCTTCTACGGCCCCGGCCTCGGGATGGCTCACTCGGATTCGGTTCGCCACCAGTGGTCTGTGGATGCAGACAGGGAGAAAGACGGACACCACGCACGCTCCATTGTGTCGTCCTCTATCTCTGCGTTCACCCTCCCTGTTATAAAACTAAACAACTGTGTTATCGACGAACCGGAGATGGAGGCGATCACTGAGGAGGACAGAGGAGCAGAGAGGCGAGACGGAGAGAGGTCACGACCTCTGTGCTCCATGGAGTCTTTGGCGGTCCCTGTAGCATCTGTTGCCAAGGCGTCCAAACCGCCAGGCTTGCACCGCAGTAACTCCGCCTCCTCTTCCTCCCACTGCTCCTCTGTCTCCTCCTCCTCCCTTTCTCCTGCTCCCTCTTCTACCTCAGGCTGTTGGCTCTCCCCAGGAGCAGCAAGGAGTGACTTTGGCTCCAACTCTTCCCTACACATGCTCAGCAGCCACTCCAAATCCCTGGACCTGGAGCGCAGGCCGAGCATGCTTAGCGTGCACCCAGAACAGCGGAAGCACCCCAGCTGGCCCCGCCTCGACCGTAGCAACAGCAGCCGTAGTAACAGCGGCAGTCGAGGCAGCAGTAAAGGCTACATAAGGCTGGAGGACAGAGAAGAGCAAGGGGAAAGGTTATTGGACGCCTCACCGGAAATGACAGCGAGGCGCGACTACAGTAAACGAGAGAAGCTGCTAATGATTTCACGGTCGCATAATAATCTGAGCTTTGAGCATGACGACTTTAACAGCAGCTCACTGAAGAGAGGCAGCTCTGAGACTCGCTTCTGAGAAACTAAAAATGGAAGACAGTCCTGTCCTGTTCTGTAAATCGCTCTCCGGAAAGTTTGAGTTGGCAGTGCGGTCGTGTCAGGTGGAAACTGATAAGTTTAAGACCTGCAACACGAGAAGTGCGAAGAGCAAATATGGCATTAAAAGACACTTTTAGAGCAGCGTGGAAGAGGTTAGTCAGTCTTGTAAAAGGTTAAGGCCTCAGTGGTCTGCTGTTCCAGGTCCAGAGGTGCAGCTCTGTAGCTGACCCCGACCTTTGACCTCAGGGGGGAGAGAAGTAAAAAAGAGAAATGAGAAAGGGGTCGATGATTAAATAACCTTACAGTCTGCACAAAGATAGTTCTAATAAAAGTGTAATCACACTGAGACAGGCCTGTAGGATAGATACTGCTGAACTGTTTTAGAAAATTGCTTTTCTAACAGTGTTAGAAGGTTTCAATTCAGCAGCTGCTATGAAATCAAGGACACACTGAAACTTCCTCAATACTGTAGAGAAACAAAGGCAAATATTTCAGAGTAAGGTCTAGGCACACCCCCAGGAAAACCAGCTAAATGACACCAGACGAAGAGGAAATGACATAGATAATAGCGGTGATGTGTTTTAAGGTGGTTTATGTATGTTTGCGTGTTTGTCTGATGTTCAGGTTGTAGTAGATTTAGAGGTTAAAGTCTACCACAAAAGGCAACATCAGACAAAGTTGATGAGAGAGTTGATTTAGAAAATACTGCAGTAAACTTCAAGAGCAAACGTCACCCTGAAAACTCAATAATAACAGTCTGTCAATGTATATGTTACAGACATTGTCCTAGAGCCGACTTTGGGTTTTGACTTCACTCAGGATATGCTGTCTATTATTCAAGCACTGATCATTTTTCATGGACTTATTCAGTAACACAGAAAACCCTAAACAATTGAATATTTCTATACTTGAGTATGGCCAAATACTCAAGTATACTCACTCACAAGTATACACACTCGTTTATGGATGAACTTTGGTATAATTTCTATACAGTTTCCATCAAAAACTCTCAAGGTTGCCAATTATTTCTCAGTTTTTACATTTACATTACTGATGACAAGCAAATTTCTATTGAATTTAGTGAATAACAGACTATTTATGGCTGAAACTGCCATGTTTGGCTCAGCACAAAAGAGTGCTCCACAGGACATATATGTTCATTTTAACATTACTTATCATGTAATGATGATTACAGGATGTAATATGAGAGGTGTAGTTTCTAATCTACTCTGTAATGTCTCTATAAATTTTGTTATTAGCATATTTTAATGTGAGGTCTTGTCTGAAGGCGGACACATGCCGTCCTTACTCTCATCCATCTACATGCACCGATATGCCTTCGTTTAGTCTCAGATTCTGTTTGATTTGTCAGCTACCTTAAAAATGCTGTCATGTTGTAACACATCTGTAATTAGTACAATTTTGTGTGCTGTTTTTAACGCAACACATCACTAGAAACATCCTGTTCTTCTGTAACGTGACATGATGCTTGTTGCGTGCTCCCACTCAACACAGCAGTTGTGCGACCAGCGCTCTTTTAGGCGTGCAGGAATTTGCCAGAAAGCCCCACCAACTGGTTCCCAGCAGTTTATGACTCAATGTACAATTTTATCCTCTCTCCAAATAAATGGTATTTTCACTGAAACATGTTTATTTCTAATGAATGTGTTCTATTGATGCTGATTTCCACACGCAGATTTCAATGTGAACATCCCAGCTAAAGCCTTTCTAAAGGGACAGCGGGTGGCGACAGCGTCTCCACACTAACGTCATAGATAAATACAAGTGCTCAAAATACGTCTTTCTAACTCCATCTTTTTCTGTCTCCAGCACTTAAAATAATGAGGGATGGCTTGAATGAGTCACTACCAATTATCATATGCTCTGCAACAACACACACACACACATTCTCACACAGCCAGAGACCAAATATTGTGCTTCCATGAAAGCGCGCATTTTCCTCCTTGAATGCAAACACACTTAAGCATAAATACACACGGGCAATAGATACACAGACGGCTGACGATGCTGTTTCATCTCTTTGTATTACTGAGGGAACAGATCATAATCCTAACCTTCCAGAAGGCAGCCATCCACAGGAAACATACTCAGTCAGCACAGATAAACGACATCGCTGCCAGGTAACTATAACAGAGTCACCAAAATGAGCTGGCCCTGTTGAGATGTCACTGTCTGTGTTGTTCTAGTTAAATATTCTAGCATGAAAAATTATTTAATTGCATTTTTTAAAGTCACGGTTTTGCTTGCAGTGTTTTGGTTTTTTTTTTAAGTACAGCTTGGCGAGTTAGAATATATTAAAGCACAGACACAATGGGCCTCATTCTCTTCTTTTTTTTTTTTTTTGTTAAGAGAAAAGCTAACAGGAATCAACTCTGGATGCACCAAATCTGCTCAATGTTGAATCGCACTTGATCGTAAATAGGATGGGCATGGCCAATTAGCATATGTGACCACACCCACTAAAAATACCATAAAAGGGCAGGTGTTGTGCCATGGGCAAACAGGTGATCAAAAAAAGCAATAAGAAAAAGAACAACTTAAGCATCAAAATCCTTCAAAATCAAATCAAAAAAAGGAAATATGTGATCTTTCAAAGTCAGTACTGTTATTACAGGAACAAAAAAAGCACAGCAGTTGAAAAATGTGATGCTGTGACTGCCGTGTCAGCAGAGAAATGACCGAGATCAAAAGAAAGTAGTTTGATATAAAAATAATCTCTGACATGTGCGCTATAGTAATGTGGGTAAAAATCCTGTATGTCCTGTCAGATTCTCTTAAAGGAAAAACTATGGTACTGTATAATATATTAATTTATGAGCGTAGGCTACAGACAAATGAACAGACCAATGCATATGCACCAGGGTCTGAATGAGGACTGCTTTACTGCCAATTATGCTCTTAATTTAAAAAAAATAATTATTATTTTTCCCACTGCAAGATGGAAGGTTATAGTTTTGTTTTTTTTTTTCGTCCAAGAAAATCTGATAGGACTTATTAGACCCCTCTCATTATTTTATTTATTTATGGCCCATCATGACAAAAATAGATCTGAGGGATAGCAACTGAAAATGAAAAATATTTATTTCCACTGTGCCCCAAAGAGTCAGTACATTTGTTTAATTATTTATTTGTGTTTTCATTATTTCTTAACAAAGGTGCTCCACTTGACAACAATGCTGTGGTTCACTTGACAAATAAGATATTTTTCCAAAAACAATTTTAAAAATCAAGCATAGAAATTCCTCTAAAACATAGAATGATCTGAATTAGTTTGTATTATGTGTTCCTATTTCTAAAATTCATAACATGTGTTTCCATGCATTGAACAAATACTTCCTAGATTGTGCTGTTTGTATCTTATCTTGGTAAAAGTCCACTCAACCACTTAACTGGAGTAAGAAGAAAAATAAGAAAACATCGGTGAATCTTATAAATCTATGGGAACTATCAAAATAAAGAGAACGTGAAGGATCCAAACAAAAATGCATTCAGATACGGTTTCTTGCATGTGGCCCATTGTCATGAAAAAAGCTTACATTGACCCTACAGACCTTAAAAAACCCAAAGAAGTTCTGCTTCTCTGAGTAATCCTCAAAGCTTTGACAGGTGGTGCATCCGAACTTCATCCCCCTCTTTCTAAAAGGACACTGTGAGCAAACAGAGCAGAACACATGTATGTTCTCCGTCGCTCTGCAGAGCATCGTCTTGGTATTTGTTGAGTCCCGAGCCAATGTGTTACGGACAGAGACAGCTCGCGCCTTCTCACATCCTCGGCTGTGTCACACACTTCAGCTCGCCGAGGCACTGTCACAGCTCCGTAATAATCTGCGAAACCATGTGACATGCATAAGTGCATTCTTACATCATGTTTGGTATTCGTCCAAAGTCTGCTGATTAAAAAACTACAGACGGTAACTGCAAAGAATTGATGGCTATAGGCTTTGTTTTTATTAGATTTTGTGGCAACAGGAAAAATATAGTAGAGCAATAATAATTTTACACTATGACTTGCAGAAGATAAGTGTATTTGGACTCTACCTTTACATATAAATACAGAGGAAGTAGATAAGTGATGGCCAGAAACAGAAACGCAACAAAAACTTCAAATGCATATACAGGAAACACCATGAGAAAGTAAAATGCAGAAAAAGAAAAATGTATTTTAACAGAAATAGGAAGAAATAAATCAACCGCACTGAATAATTCCACTATGTTGTGCAAACACTCAAATCAATTCCTTGACCCTTAAAACATACTCCCAGGATTCGGATTCACATTCTCTGTTGTTCCAGTTACTTGGAGTGGATGTGATTTCACTGTCAACATTGACAGCTCTATCATCAGACCAAGAAATGAATATCCACCAAACATGGCAGATCTAGAAATGAGAGTATGCTCTTGGTTCTGGATTGTCATTGGGTTCAGTAAGAAAATGCTCATGTCATACAACAGAAGCTGACTTCATTCATGACAGGGCGGCTGTGGCTCAGAAGGTAGAGCAGGTCGTCCAGTAACCGAAGGGTTGGCGGTTCGAATCCCGCTCTGTCCGAGTTATGAGCTGTTGTGCAAGACACTTCACCCACCTTCCGACCACCACCACCAAGGTGGGTGGGGCAGTTGGGCACAAATTGGCAGCCACGCTCCTGTCAGTCTGCCCCAGTGACTGCTACAAACATAGTTTACCACCACCAGAGGGACAATGTGAGAGTGAATGAATAATGGATCAATAATATAAAATGCTTTGGGTACCTTGAAAAGCGCTATAGAAATCTAATGCATTATTATTACGACAAATTGAAAAAAATGGTCCAGAATCTTCTATCAAATTGTACAATCCAGTTCCAGATCTGGACCATCTTCCAAGATAAGCCAAGATAGTGGCAAGGCAAAATGCGCAGTAGATTTGGAGTCAGTGACAGACAGACAGACAGACAGACTGGATTGTAATATCCTCACTGTGCATGGCTATTAAACACAACACTGTGAAGGCTTGCACCTGTGCACACAAATGTCCATCACTAAATCCCACTAGATCACATATTTATATCCACATCAATAGAAAAGAATGACTTTGAAGACTTGAGACCCAGGTGAGCTCTCCCCTGAGAGAAGACAGACAGAGGATTGATTTTTCACACATTCATCCATTTCAATCCCTTCCCTGGGTAATAACAGGCTTTCATTTCATATTTCTTTGTCCTGTGTTTTCTTTAGTGCATGCGTAATAGTAGATTGCGGTGTGATACGTGTGCGCCCACTGTGCGTTACGCCCTTGTGTTATTTCCTGTAACAACAGCGTTGATGTGGGCAGTTTACTGACATAATCAGCTAATAAACAGACTAATTACTACAACACATCTGGAGGGTAAATTGAATGGTTTGCAGATTAGCTGAGGAGAACGGCTGCCAAGAGGGCGAACTGCATTAGCACAGCTGCCACAGATAATAACAACGCATCATGGTTTGGGGTGAGCTGTGCTGAATTAGTAATGGAAATGAGTCATCCAGTCCGTAACATATTGGTTTCTGGAGTGGCGAATGCTCTATTATGAACATTCTCTGACAGGAAAACATGGTAAATGTTTATGCTATTAAAGTTCATTCCTTTCCAACATACTCAGACCGCTCTAATTCGCGAGTCCAAATCTATTCAGACACATAGCTCGCAGATATTAAATGGACAAGGAAGTTATTTGATGTTCTATTTGTCGCGTGAAGGGGATCGTTAGCGTTAGGTTTAGGGTCATTTCTTCGGTCATGGTCTTTAAATCACTCCACCGGATGTTATGATTATGTCATTCTGAACTTTCTCCCATGCGTTGCGCTGAATCCTGTGTAATTAAGCAGAAAACCGAGGGCCCCTGCAGTGTGTGTGTGTGTGTGTGTGTGTGTGTGTGTGTCACTCAGAGACCTTGTGGCGATGGCTCCAGTGTGCGAGTTGTGCGTTCATGTGTCTATCTGTGTCTTTGTGTGCTGCCATGAGCCAGCAGTGGGGGTGCCAGCCTAGTTGCCATAGCAGCCCGAGATGTGCTCTGGACCCCTGCCTGAGGAGTAAACTCGCTCACACACACACACACACATACACACATGCACATATAAAGTAAAGAGATATAACCTCTAACATCTAGCCATTAAATCAAAGCTTAAAAATCTAAACAGTAAAATTGGCGCATAATCCTGAGGTTTATCCAATTGGCTGGTTCTGTGTCTCGTAGTAATAATGGCCAGGTCAGGCAAGGTCAGTGCAATTTATTTTATCCACTTGACTTGGATTTGCTGAATTAGAGTCAGCATGGAGTAAAAACATCTAACATACTATATAACTGTATTAACCCATAAAGACCCAGTGCTACGTTTATTGCAGTTCCCAAATGCATTTTTCTTTCTATTTAACCTTTCTTAAGTCATTTATCACCATTTTTGATGATATTATCCTCTGTATTTTGTATGTTTTTAGTGAAAATGAAGTTTTTTCCTATGTCTAATTTATTGATCATGTTGATGTTCATAAAAGCTCAGATTAAAGTTGAGGGTTATTATATTAGAAACAGAGAAAAAAGAAGAAAAAGTGACCTTTTTCAGCAAATCTATCATTAACTGAATGTAAACCAAGTGTGTCCATCCACTGTCGTTGATCCAACTCCATGGGTTTTACTGGTGAATCAATGTTGTAGAAGATGACAGTGTTTCCATGGTAACTACGGCGCCTCTGAATGTCCAAATGGCTCATATCTGATGACAAACTGCATTTTACACCAATTATTTACATGTATTGATAGGATTAGTGGATCAACAGTTCTTAAACATTGTAGATCAATAGATGATTTTGATCACTGGTGGATGTTTGGGTCTTTATATGTTAAAGAATAATGCTTTAAGTCCTAAATATAGGTGGCCCTTTTGCCCATACTGTTGTTTTGGTTCATAGTCAAACCCATCAGAGACTGTTCTGCAAAAGCTGCAGTAGTACAGAAGGGTAGGAAGGCTGTAGTGATAACAGATGTACTGTAAGGCCTGGAGACTCCACTTGTACTGTGACATGGCTACAGAAGCAGAGAGCAGAAAAAAACAACACATGCCCAGCGATGCCAACGTTATGCAAATGAACTCTAAGCCTCTATTTGAATCACAGCTTTCAAGTTCTAAAACAGGCTTCGACCTTTTCAGCTTCGTCTCTCGTGTCTAAACTTAGAAAGTCTTTGTTGAGCGTGACATCATCAAGTATGTTTGGAATTACGTAAGAAATTATGACCTTTCAGGAAAACAATGAATTCTTTGGAGTTGAGTCACGTTTATGAAAAACCATTTTATCTTATTGTACATGTCAGCAAGTTTATGGGTTATGGAAATACTACAGCTGCATAATGCCTGTAAAAACAGTTACATAATGCCCAATATGGCTCTGGAGGAGCCTTGTTAAGTGTCAAAAAATGACTCACAGAATCTGCCGGGATAACGAATGCCCCTTATTAAACACATACATGAACAGTGTAGTGAAGAGGGCTGCAATATGGTGTTGGAATGAGTGTATCAGTGGAGAATAATGTGGGATGTCGGGCTATACAGCTGCATAATGATTCACCATTAGCAGTCACCTCAAGCCAGTAACAAATACAACCTGCTATGAGCTGGAGTCATCTTTAAAACTACTGCCACACCGTCAGTATGTGCATATGTTCACGTGTAGTCAATACCTGCAGTCACTGTAATGGCAAATGAAGGTCAGATGGTAAAGAAGAAAGAAGACAACGTGACCCAATGACCTCAACCATTTTTGAGTGTGAGTAGGAAGAATTGTATGTGTTAAATAAGTAAATAACAGCGCCTTCCAAAATTTCCTACTTCACTAATCCTGGTTTTAGCCCCCGAGTTGTAAACCAAACTCACTGTCATGAAGCACATCAATACTAGTGTTAATACACATTAACATAAGCAAATAGTTATTAGAAAAAAGCCATTTTATAGGTGAAAAAGTCTCAACATGACCCTTTCATTCTTAAAGTCATGTCTAGCCTTCCCAATGCGATGCTGACAGTAAACCATTATGAAATTTGTATAAAAAAAATTATATTAACACCAGTGTTGGGAGTAATGGGTTACAAAAGTAATGCATTACAGTAACACATTACTTTTTGCTGTAACGCAGTGTAAGGCATTACTGATCAATTTTCAGTAATATTTTACTCCGTACATTTTCAATAGCACTTGCTTTACAATACACTTTTCGGCCATAATTTAATTGCTCAAATAAAAAAAAATTAAAAACAATAAGACTGTGAGACCTTAAGGAATCAAAAATGCGTCAGTACATTGGTGTTCATTGGTGTTCAGCCAATGGGTGAAGACGGCAGAAGACAGTCCATTGTCCACATGGACGTATGCTCATTACTAACCCTA
>JAPQRQ010000017.1:11630338-11640919 GCA_037367365.1 Apogon talboti
GGACGTATGCTCATTACTAACCCTAACCCTGCTTTACAGAAGCTAGTTAGCATGATCCCTGTGATCAGCAATGACAATAAGTAAATATTGTTTCTATGACTAGTTACAATTCCTTATCAATTGCAGATTTATCTACTGGCGTCCTCGGAGCCCCGTCCCCTGTTTGAACATGTAAAATGTTGAAAAAAATGCAAGCATTCCTGCTGGGATTGGAACATCGTAGACCGTGGCGTTACTTACTGAGCTATCTGTCCACATGTACTTCAGGGGCAAATTTATGTTTCTAAAGGCTCTACTTTCTCTTGTATTGGGGGGGTTTGATTCTACTGCGCATGCGCCATTTATGACTACAGGAGTCATGTAACGCATTACAATTCTGAGACAGTAATATTGTAAGGCAAGGAATTACTTTTAAATAACAGTGATCTGTACTGTATTACAGTTTGGAAGTAACTTACACAACACTGATTAACATCTGTAACCACAGGCATCTTTCAGAGTGGGAGAAGCAAACCTCACAAATTTTTCAAGTTTTTCTAATGCTCTGTTTTACATGTTTGTCTGCTGCCTCCTTCTGCTGGTATGTTTGTCAGTTTTCATCTGAACTAACATGTTAAAGTCACGCCGGAACACAAGGAGGCCGGCAGATTGAGTGGATTGTAGAGTTGCGGTTATTGTCGGACGAGTCTGATTGGTTTGAAGAGCACTTCAGGGCTTCAGCTCCCTGTGGTACAGGACTGTATGATTGCAAGGTAAATCAGGGAAAACATTCTAAATATAGCATATACCTAAAGTAATGATGATATTGTAAGTTGTGCCTTTTTTTTAGGTGTAAAGCTGTAAAAAAGAAAAAAAAGTAACCTTTACAATATTCATGTATAAAGCACAAATGTAAATAAATACTATATTCTAGAGAGCGTTGTATCATGGGTCGTCTGTAGCATTAATGTTACTAGACTAGTGAGTGTATTTACAGTGATTAGTTAGTCCACTTTAACCAGCAGGAGTTTGGGTTGTATGTTTTTTTTCTGCTGCTAATGAAAGTAATGATGACAAAAATGAGTTGAAATCACATCTAGACGCTGGAGTCTGCAGACATCCAAAATACAACATTAGAGATGTTTTATGTAGTTAAGGGAAAATATTGTGGTTCATTCTGAGACTGTGACAGGTTCCTACAGTGTAGGCAACTAAGCTTTCCTGATAATCCAACATATCCAGATAGGAGTCATTATATTAACACTAAAAGTGGTATTTAATGTAATATTGTATTTGGTAATATGTGTGGATGATGACTGTACTTTAAATCAACTTACATAAGAAAACAATGTCTTACATACAGTATTCTCTAAACAATGGAAATCTTAGTCATAGTTAAAAACTAAGAAAACACATCCTGTGGTTTTCTGTGCTGTTGTCTAGCAGAAAAAGACTGAACAAAGAGCTAAGGAACATCATCACTACCTGCACACAACACAGTGAAATAGTTCACTGTTACAGAAATAAATAGTGCATTATCATATTCATAAATATTCATCGCAAACAAAACTTTATCTCTTTATAATTCAACTTCCTTTCTTCTAAGCCGTGATTCTGATTTAAATTCACATGCCTTCAACTCTCCAGAGTTTCTTTTATTAAATCGAAGAACTTTTAGGTTGTGGAATCACCTTTTGCATCCCAATTATGCGGTGTACACTGCGGCCACTGCGAACAGCATAATAACTGCTGGTTCAAAAGGTGCAAAGAACCATTTAAGCACAAGTTTCACCAAACAGACTGAGCACAGGTAAACAAGGACACAAACCCTTATGCTGGGAGAATTCAAGTTTTCAGAGATGAGACATTCTGAAACAGATAAAAAAACACTGCAATAGTTAAAAACATTTGGCTATTAAAGCAAAGAGGCCATTACATCAAGCCCTGAATATGAGAAACAATAACACTGGAGTGATGTGGAGCGTACCAAGTGCTGTTTAATGGACTTTGTTTTTATAGCAGTAATGTCCGACTATTACATTAACATGACAGTGATGTAGGGATGTCTGAAAATGCTTTAGTAGAAATCTCTGGGCCTCCACCGTGTTGCTCACACACACATAAGCGCACATTCACACACATGCGGCGGCAGCGCCAGGTGAGTCACCGCTGGGGTTTGTATCTGCCTCATATTCCTTTCACTATACGGTCCGTCTGTGTCTACCCATCTGTTTCTTTTTCTCTTGTGGTTTCCTCTCCCTGTGCTCAGCCGCCATCTTCATCATCCCATCATCCTCTTTGCCTTTTAATTATTTCCTCTCTCTCCTTGCAGTGTTTTTGCCATCCCTCTACCTCGTTCACATATTCTGCAATATTCTTTGTCAGCTTTTTTTTCACCCCCTCTTATCGCCTCCTCTCTCGCTAGTATCCACCTTTATCCTCTTGGTAAACATAACATCCATCCTAACTAGCAGAGGGATTCACCCTGTGTTATGAGTTAAGACATGAACTGTGTTAATATTTCACATGCTCCTCAGTAAGTACTACTGAGACACGCAGGTACATAGGAGCTGCATGTGAGCGAGGCTTGTAATGGAACAAATAGGATAAATAAATAACACTGATGGGAGCAGCACGTCTTCATCATGGCAAATGAGAGCATCAGTATTTTCTTATCATATGAAAGATCCCATTACTCCGGTCATTTACATGGGATTTGCATAATAACATAGTTCATCTGGGTATTTTCAGTGTTACTAAAGGTGAGTCATTTTTTTATAACTAGTATTTTTCTATGCAGAATTCCTAGTGTTGTTTTTATTAATTGCTACAGTTGACACGTGAGTGGACACACACTGCTGTTCTTACCAAGCATATGACAGTGACTCACTCTGACCACGTCTACAGCAATGTTTCAAACCCTGTTTCTGCTTCATGTGGCGATCGTCTTAAAGCCACAGACACGGACATAACTGTAGTAACCTCATTAATATCGCGAACCGAACAAGCACGATCAAAGCAACGCAGGAAAGAGTAACACAGCACGATTACAGATTTTACGTTTTGTAAATATATGTCCATTTTTCACATTTAGGCTGCAACCGACTGAAGAAAAAGTTGGAATAGTGGCAATTTAGGGCTAATGGTAATTAAATAAGAGTGTGATATGAGACAGATGACCGGAACAATTGATTGTAATAGTAATTAGGTGGGGGGAAAAAAGCAGCATTCAGATAAGGTCTAGTCCTTTAAGAGTAAAAAATGGGCTGTGAAACATCAGTTTGACAATAAATACACAAGTAAAATACTGAAAAGTTAAAGACAGATAGAAAGAGATGTGGATATTTCAGGGTGTACAATGCAGAACAGAATTAAAACCTGAATGAATCTGAATGGATTTAGTAAAGGCATAAGCTTAACGACCTTCAACATCTCCTGTCGTTATCTGTTCCTGAACCTCACGGATTCAGGATTACTGTGGCAAACTTTCATCAAACACCGTGATGAAGATTTACTTCCACAAATGTCGGATCAGATGCATTTTCAACTTTGGTCTGGAGCCAATTTCTTCCAAAAAAGACTGAACTGGAATAGCTATAACCTAAGTTAGAAGGTCCTTTACTATAACAGACCGGTTATTTCACTGAACTCAGTTTTACAGGATGTTATAACACATTTGTCTGACACACAAAGGTACAATGAGCTGTACTCTGAAAATAGCATTCACTTTAGGCTGGTTCCTCGAGTAACCTACATTTGAAGGCATTAGATGTTTACAGGAAGTGAAAATCGGAAAACGGGGGAGCACACAAACAGACAAAGAGACAGAGAGAGACTCATGGGAAATTAAGACATTCTGGAAGTTGGTGGATGCATTCATGGGTAGAGACTGAGTGAGCGTGGGTAGATTGACAGAGAGGTCACCCAACTAACTGTGTGTGTGTGTGTGTGTGTGTGTGTGTGTGTGTGTGTGTGTGTGTGTGTGTGTGTGTGTTTACAGTGTTCACATGGGACTCATCTGACTCATAGGAGTCAGCAAACTAAAAGCTTTTTCACAACAGCACGCACCTTTGTGTTTTTTTTCTTTAGCACACATAATACACACTATGGAATGGAATCCACTCACAAATAGACTTACAGTTCATATACATGTTGCTGGGCTGGAGGAAGATGTACGGTCTCTGTCCTCATTAATAAACTACAATGCATGCATGAATGAACTAATCCATGAATGTGTGTGTGTGTTTGTTTAAATGAAGTTAAAAATAAAGTGCCTGCGTGCTCTTCACTTTATAATTTTGCATGAGCATGTTTGCGTGTTTGTCATTGTGTCCTTATAAATGTCTGGACTGTAATAGTTCTCACACAAACTCAATTATACATGTGGATATAAATGTCCCATTAGCTGTGTGTATTTCTATGTGTATGCGTGTTGGGAGCAAGTGTGGTCATGTCAGGGACATGTAACATTGTGTGTGTTAGTCCATATATGTGTGTGTGTGTGTGTGTGTTAAAACTTTTAACACCCCCCTCCTGTATTTCCTGTCTCTGCAGGCATCATCTGCCTACTCAACCAATCAAGAGGAAGCATCCCACATCTCTGGTAACTAGCCAATTAAATTAGTGCTGCTGAAAGGAACGACCTCAGGGCACTAACCCTCCCTCCTCTTCCTTGCCTTCTGCTCTGACTTCTCTCTCTCTCTTTAATTGCGATTCCTCCTCTTTGGATTGTTTCCTCATTTGTACTTCCTTCCTTGTCCATGTCCTTTGTGGACAACAGATGTTTCTCTCTTTTCATATCTAGCTATTTCTCCCTTGTGCCTCTTACTTTCTTTCAGTTTTAGTTGCTTAATTGCAGTCGCCTGTTATCTGCCTTGTTACGGAGCTGTTATACAGATGAGCAATAGGGCAACACGTTTTACAAAATGCTCTGTTACGCAATTTAACAAAAAGAACCAGTTGGCCAAACACATTTGTAATTATAAAAGCTGGCAGTAAAGACAACAGTAAGCCAGTTGGAAATAAAAGGCTCAGTAACCCTCCTTTTTTCCTTCTTTTTAGCTCCATATTTCTAGAAGAACAATCTCCAGAGTAAATCCTGCGGTGACTGTGATTGCCGAAAGTGAATGACACACAGCGATAACCCAGCGGCGGCACCGTTATACAATCACTTTGAGAATGCAAATGCATTTAACAGAGTTAATAAAATAAAATAACAGCAGTGAATAAAATTATAGCACAATAGGGCCTGATCATCCGTGATAATAAATAATTTTAATGTTCCACTGGTGCAATCAATTCAACATTGACTGAATGTAGGTGCATTTCAATCCTGCTATTTTCACTCACATTTTCATTGTTTCCAAGAGTGAAGAGGCCGGGAACAGATTCAGGAATAACTGCATGTGTCGACCAATAAGGAGACTCCGATGTACCCAGATCCTCCTCCCCTCTGCTCCTCATCTTCTCTGACCTTCTCTCTCCTAATCTTCTTCTCTATTCACGTCCCAGCAAATACATGCTACTGACTTGGCTTCTTCCCTGGAGTCTCTGTGCTTTATGTCCTCACAGGTTTTCCCTGGAACGTTTCGGGACCTACTGCTGTGGTCCTGCTCCCCTTCTGCCTCCATCGCCATCACTCATTTATCCACACACTTGTGATAGTGTTTATTATGTAGTTCCACAGATGGTACAGGTTTCTATTATTTGTACTAGCAGCTGCAGTAGTAGTATATCCACTGTTGATACTTGTATTTGTAGTAGTAGTATTAACAGTTATGGACATTTGTTGAAGTTACTGGGAATTACACTAACACCAGCTGTTCTTCTACTCCCTCCCCCCAAATCTTTCTCTCTCTCTCTCTTTCTCTTCCTTTACCCTCTCTCTTTTTAACCCCAACTGTGTCACCAAGTGTTTGCTCCTGGAGGATTTCTGTAAATTGGCTTGAGAGCCTGGTTTCGACCAACTCTATATGTAAAGTGTCATGAGATAACTTTTGTTATGATTTGGCACCATATAAATAAAAGTTGATTTGATTTGATTTAGATGTTCACTGGAACCAACTATAAATGACATTTCATATGGAAAACAGCAATTAGATACCAGCATATATTAGCCTCATAGCATAATTGTCATATTTTTGGCCAATTTGTGATATCTGGATTAAATGAATCACAATTTGGCCAAAAATATGACAATTATACTATGAGGCTAATGTTATATAAAAAACCACAGAAGCAAATATTAGATAATGGCTTTGACAAACTATGTATGATTCAGCCAGCTTCAGATTTTGTCAAATATAACTATTGTATCTATCACCTCCTCAGTGAACAGCCCAGGTTGTATGTTTTGTGGGTCCAGCTTCCTCCATGTAAAAACATGCATTTTGAAAGGTCATTTGTGAATCTAAACAGCTGTAGGTGTGAATGTGAGAGTGGTCAGCCCTGTGAAGAACTGGAACTGAATCATAGATGATAATGTTGGTGAAGAAGAACCATTCCCTAACAATTCCATTACAATAGTGGATGAAACAGGACTGTAATCTTCATTCTTGTATATGCAGCTAATGCTCGAAAATGCCTCGATAATGACGTGCTCAACTCAACTGGTGGAAAAAAAACTCTACAAAACAGTCACGTGAAGCAGATGATTTCAAAACAAACAACTCTCCACGTGTTCCAGCAGATGGACAGCAGCATAAAGCCAAGCCTGACTCAACAGCTGTCAGCTATGAATAAGCCAATGAGACAAAACAGCAGCGTAATCCTCCCCCATCACAGTCCACACTGACTGATGAGTCCTGGTTTGTGTTCTAACATGATGGGAGTGGGTTGAGAAATGGGTGTAGAAACACAAAACCATGACTCCACCATGACTGAACAATACAAGCTGGTAGTGGTGGTGCAGTGGTGCAGTGGTGTGTGGCGTTACTATTTATCCTCAAACTGCAGTAAGAACAGGAAATGCATTTTCACCTGAATACCTGCAGAAAAGAAACAATGCTGTCATATCATAAGGCACAGAAACCGTGTATCTGACTCCATTTATTGTATGTTTCATTGTTTTTTTAATTATTTTTATACACTACTCTAGATGACAGTGACAAACATGTTAGAAAACAGCATAACAAGAGTCTTGTAAACTAGATTCTTTTCTTTTTGCAAGGAAGCATCTGCTGTGCATCTACGGGGACAGATTTAAGCAAAAAGAAGACGTAGAGTAGCTGATCTAGGTCAAATTTTGTTCTCTGAACCCAGGAACACTGTATACAGTATATATAAACAGGACATGTGTAAATCATTGATATTAAACTAGTTTTTACACTTCATTTTTATGAGTTTACAAAGTAAGACAACAAGAAAGTGACTTAAAATGACTGTGTTTACACACACATCACTATCCTGGATACTGTGGAGTTTTTGCACGCATTAATATCCAGATTTATTCATTATTTATTTCATCCTGATTTTGAGAAGCCTGAATATTCTAGCTGGAACACTCCAATAGTAGCTGCGATACTGTTACATGTAAAGTCCTTATGCTAATTAAATTATGTTTACCTGTTGATTTCATCTACCATTGCTGCCAGTAGGTGAATACCAGTAAGATAAATACACAAAACAATGTTGTTATATATTAGTGGTACTTCTGCTATGGACCAACGTAGCCTAACTTCCAATACTGCAGTAACTTTAAGCAGCAGCTATAGAAATGTCACAATGAAGTAATACATTACAAACATCAAGGGTGCAAACAGCAGTAGTAATAAGTATCCTAGTATAATAATTATCAATAGAATAGAATAGAACAGAATAGAACAGATTAGAATAGATTAGATTAGAATAGAATAGAATAGAATAGAATAGAATAGAATAGAATAGAATAGAATAGAATAGCCTTTATTGTCCTTGTATGTACAATGAAATTAGGAAATAGGGATATGAGTACACAGATTTCTCTGTGTGTTATATAAATGGCATATCCTGATTTGCTCAAAACCATACGCCTCAAAACCAGGATGTACATAAACATTGTAAACAACTCAAAGTGTGTGTCCTGTAATGAATTTATATAATAAGATCCGTTCTAAGGCTTGTGACGTCATGACCTGCCCTTTTTAATAATCTGTACTTGTGAATAAAATCACAAATAACATTGCAATTGCCCTCCATAGAATTTAGATTCTAAAAATGTTTCCGACGTGATATTTACCAAAATATCCAAGGTCGAGAGCTCACAGTTCATCCGATAGTTTCTGCCTCAAAAGTCAGGAGATCAGAAGTCAGCAGGCATCATCCTCTCCCTTCATCCCAAAAGTTGTTTGGAGTTATTTTTGTCTCAAACATCCGGCCGTCAGACAGAAAGGCCAGTGCCGTTATCTCTAGAGCCACGCTGCTAAAAACGGTTCAAAAACTTAAATATTTTGTCACCCTTTTGTAACAAAGATCAGAGGGAATTTCAACATAACACGATTACAGTGTGACGACAGCGACTCTTTTCTGTGAGCAGATATAAATAATGAATGTGTGGTATGATTTAGCATGGCTGTGGAGCTGAGGACACTCTTGTCTTTGCTTGGACACTAAAAGGCAGGAAGGGTTAGAGGATTAGAGCATGAGCCCAAATTGAATTTGTTTCAATTAGTCGAACAGTGACAGACGAGCAATGCACACACACGTTACAATAACCATGAGTGCCTCTTAATCTTTAAGTCCTTACTTAAATTGCTTTCTGAGACAAGTCTCAAATACACAGCGCCTATCTGTGCCAATGTTTGCGTTATACTCATTCAGTGTCATTAGTTACCACAGCTACAACACTATCTACAGCAAAACAACGATGAAGGGGCATTCCAGATGATAAATGGGTTGTGTAATCTAGATAGTGACACAAATAATACACATCACAGCAGAAATAAGCCAGATGAGGACTTGAATACCCAGTGTGGAAGATTTAGGGGGATTTTTTTATTTATAAATATGTTTTCACTCTTGTGTAGCTAGCTATAGTTTTATATAGAATAGAATAGAATAGAATAGAATAGAATAGAATAGAATAGAATAGAATAGAATCGGAGTGTCCATAAAGTCTCTTTACAATTTAATAAACTTATTACCAAAACAAATGAATAGACAAATCTGTGGAAATTATTACAAAATGAAAAGTAGATATTGAAGTTTTTTGCCACATTTGAAACACCTCTATATGAACACCATTAATTGCACGAAGCACATCAAGATGGTACTGATTTCTTACCATGTTCACTGTCCACTCCTCCCTTTATCCAACACTGTCCCAATCTCCATAAATTTCTCGTGCCATGCACAAATTGACAGATTTGATGGTAGATGTCTTCTATGCTTAACCCTGTAGTTTCACTGAGTCTGCATATCTGATTTGGGTTTCGTTAACCCCCAATACATACTGTGGCTTTTCTTGAGGAGCAGCCTTTTTTTTTTTTAACAGAAACTATTTCATCAACAGGGTACCTGAAAAACACAAATGCAATGTGATTTAAAACTGTGATAACCACTCAGTACATAGAACAAATCTGATTTACATATCTCATCTATTGCTTTTGTAATTTTTTTTAATTGTAAATAAACTTTGTGGATACCCTGTACATTCATATTTATGTACAGAGGGAGCAGGTCTCCTCTGTGGAGTCCATCACATTGTTAAAGGTTAACTGACTTTATTGTCCCCGTAGGGAAATTCAGTCTCCGTATTTTACCCATAATGCACCCAGATCTGGTATTTAACATTTACACATTTACACATTAGGAGCAGTGAGCTGTCAGCGAAGGTGTTCAGGGACCGACTCAAGATCTTCATAGGCATCATGGTCAAGGTCAGTGATGGCAGAATTAATCCATATGTTTTTAATGGTGGGGGGAAATAAGAGGACCAGAAGGAAACCCGAGCAGTGCATAAAGAACAGACACAATCGAATACGGAACCTTCCACTGGGGAAAGGCGGAGCACATCGTCACCATGTTTCTACTGTATCTCCAAACGTACCTACTTTGCATCCAGCTTGAGGTAATAACACCTTAATTAAAAAGGTGTCAAAACCTGTAACTGTATTGTACTGATTGATAAATGTTTGCCACAGTAATCCAGACACATGTGATTCTATCAGGTCTAGATGAATGGCAGTGTCTTCTGAAGGACCATGGTCTTAAGCTTGGGGTTGTATCCTTACCCTTTACACACTGACATACGTTGCAGGCCAAAAGTTTGGACACACCTTCTCATTCAATGTGTTCCTTTATTTTCATGATTTTTTACATTGTAGATTCTCACTGAAGGCATCAAAACTATGAATGAACACATATGGAACGAGTGGTGCCAGGCACAACAAACCCCGCCCCTCGCGTGTATTGTAGCTTATTTTGGCATCGATCCAGCTGATGTTATCAATGCTATGCAATACCCCCGCCCTCCCCCCGAAAGGGAAGCGTGGGGGTATTGTTTTTGGTTCGGTTTGTTTGTTTGTGAGCAACTTTACACAAAAACTACTTAGGTCAAAAGTTATAATGAAAAAGGTGATACTGACCTTTTTGTTGACCTTGACCTTGACCCAAATTGACCCAAAA
>JAPQRQ010000017.1:11672208-11685448 GCA_037367365.1 Apogon talboti
ACTACGGAGCCTCTGAACGTCCAAATGGGTCATATCTGATGACCATGAAAAGATGAATAACTGTATTTTACACCAATCATCCACATGTATTGATAGGATTAGTGGATCAACAGGTATTAAACAGTTTAGATCAGTAGATGGTTTTGGTCGGTGATGGGTGTTTGGGTCTTTGTGGGTCTTTATCCCCCTAAGAACAAGGAAAGTAAAAGTTTTGGGGTTTTTTTGTGTTAAATAATTGCCTTGATCAGAAACAAGATGATGCAACAGATTAAAAAAAAAAAGAAAGAAAAATCCTTTAACCCCTGAGACATTATTCCAATGCGAATCACTGCTGTGAATTTGTTATAGATTTCAAGTTTCATCTACACTATTACCCATAAAACTAGAATTAATTTTATTTTCAGACACATTCTTTTTTTTTTATTCCTATTTCTACACATCAGTAATCAGCTTTGACCTGGTGTAATGATTACATACTGAGTCCTAATTACACTTTATCTATCAAGAAATAATCACATTATCACAGTCATTTCAAGTAGTAAAAGTGGAATTCAACTTTACGAGCAACAGTGTATAAGAAAACATTGCAATACAATCATTTTTTATTAATATTAGGAATCAAAGTAAAACCAAAGTAGCTATGTATAATACATTTATTAATCAAAAGGTAAAAAGTGCAATTTTTGCATCTAAAATGTAGTGATGTTGAATGAATGTAAATGGAAACGCCACAAAATTGTCCTTCAGTAAAAATTAATTCAAGGACACTGCTGAAGTAGGAAATATCTAACTCTGTGTGTTAATATCAAAATTATAACAACAAATTCTAACATTATGTTTGACTCAAGTGCGGTAGAAAATGGTGACAGTTAGTGGGAGTCTGTTTCTAACACTAGGAGCTTCACTATTATTATTATTATTATTACAGCCAGTGTTGTTTTTCCAGCACAAGGTTTCATTCAAGGTTGATTCAATCTGTCCCTTTTATAAAAGATAAGGACTGTCCAATTGAGTCCAATCAGTGCTGCCACAAATAATAAGAAAGGGCTCTATGTGTGTTTGTGAAGATACACAGAAACAGAGGTGTGAGATAAGAGGTCCTAGTGAAGTGTTTCCAGTGTGTAATGAAATCCTGAGCTCAGTGGGTGAAGGTTCAATGACCGAAACTTTATCTGAGGCACAAACAAACACAAATGCAGAAACATGCATAAGGATTGTCCTATTTTGAGGAGCCCAGATCTCTACATACATACAGAGCAGACCAGTAGCAGTGCAGTTAATCTGCTTAGTAATCACAAGGTTCGACTGTTGGAACCGAGCAAAGTTCAACACCGACACAAGTGATTATTTCTACAAGAGAGGGACGAGAAAAGGAAAGAGGCACCCAAAAGGACATAACAAACCCTTTGGACTTCACAGGACTTCGACGTGGGTTTCAAAGCTAAGGATTTTCCACATTTTATCTCAGAAACTGCAGTTGTGAAACTTAATGTGACACTGGCTGAAAGTTTTACTGTGAAGGAAACTATGCAGTAACTGACTCACTGCCAGGATTCAGCACCTAGTGTCATTTTCAGCTGCATTTCGAGAGTTCCTTTAAACTGTAAGTAGATATCGTCGCTGTCGGGCGGAAACCTCTTATGTCCGAAACGGTTCTTTTTCAGGAAACTGGAAAAATGATGTATATTCTAAATTAGAGGTATCAAACACGTGTATTTATTTATTTATTTATTACAAATTTAAAAACAGTGTGCAAGAAAAGAAGATGGCCTTGTCACATACTTTTAAGAGACATGCTGCTGTCATTATTTTGCCTTAATATGGTACATTTTTCTCAATTTAACCCTTTCATGCATGAATTAGGAGAACCTTAGTCAAGATTTTTTTTCATGAGTGTTTTTATTCCTCTTTAGGCAAAAAAAAAACCCCAAAAACAATGCAATTGATTTTTTTTTTTTAAATGAACCTATTTTTCATGGAGTTACATAAATGTCCACCCAGCTGGACACCATGTGTTCAGTTTTTGAAACAACGAAACATGTATTTAAGACACAATATCAGAAAGTGATATACTGTGTGAAAATTATGACATAAAAACATTTTTAATGCAGCTAATCTGATGTTTTCCTCATATTTTATTATACTCTAATACTTGTTATTACTCACTTCATGGAGATAATATACAAAAAAAAACCTTTTTGTTTAAGAAAACTGTTAATTACAGTCTAATAATAATTGATGGGTGATATGCAACTAAAACAAAACAAAACAACAAAACCTATGAATATACAACAGAACAGCTGTAGAATAGCTGTCCACTGTAGTGACCACTATACATGAAAGGGTTAAATACAGTGCTTGAAGTGTTTTCTATATCATCACCTTCCTAAAATAACTGCCTATTGTCATATTTTTAGATTTTTCAGGAATCACAAAAAAACTGAACGAGAAATTGAGTATTTGATGATTTTAGGCAAATGTTTTGCATTCTGTGTTTCTGTGATTACATTATACACACTGTCCGAACGTTTGTGGGAGTGGGGTTTATGATAACAGAATGCTGCCACTTTCTGACATTCAACTGTGTCCTAACTTTTCTAGAATTGGGGATGAAGTATGTGAAATGTTAGCTAATGTCAGTTAAATGTACAGGACGGGACTTAGAGGACTGATGACAGAGTCCTGGTGCCGTCTATGGATCCAACTCTTGATGCGATTAAAACATTCAGGACTTTGAACCCACTTTGGAGCCCAGACGTCTTCTAACCTGCAAATCACCAGATCAATGCTCCCTGAGGTGTTATCTGATCAAAAACCACATTATCGCATCCGCCCTGATCTCCCCCCTCTCTCTCTCTCTCTCTCTCTCTCTCTGCTCACTGATTGTCCATTAATCCAGGGGCCGTATGGAGGTGCTGAGTGGCCCCTGGGCTGATCTGGCTCTGCTCCTTCGACAGACAGTCATGCAGACGGACACGCAGACAGACGGACTGCTTCCTCTGTGGCTGTTTGTCATGCTGCTGTTCCTGTCCGTCTGTCTGCTGCTCCTGCAACTGATTATATATCTCAAGTGGAAACTCAGGCAGGGTAAGCATGGCATTAAACTTTCATATCAGCCATGTCCAGACCTCTGGTTATGATAAACCCCTTAATACTTAAGGGATTTCCACTGTTTCACTCAGCTTAAATGGATACCGCAGGGGACATGTCACGCTAGGGGCCACATTTTACAAATATAAAACACTATTAGGACTTTTAGGGAAAAAAAAAAACATATCATATAGATCTATAAATCATTTCAGTTTTGTCAAATTGTGCTAAAAAATAAAAACAAAAGTACACCGTCATACCTGCAGCCTCACAGAGACAGTGACTTGTTAAAAGTCTCATTTTCCATCATCTCCTGAACAATACCTGACAGCTCATGTCCCTACAGGTACAAATTATGTCTGTGTCCCTGGGAGCAGGCTGTAGTCTAAATAATGAATACATCTGAAAGAAATAGACTACAAGCAGAAAGGAAGAACATGTCAATTTAGGATTAAACTGAGTGTGAACATACAGGCCTGGTTGATGTGAATGTGCCGATATGTGACGAACATATTAAAAGGGGACAGATACTAAAATACGGTCTTTAGTCTATTCTGTGAAATTAAATACAGATACACACATTGAAATAGTAAAACATCCTGTATAACCCATTACGACTCTCTTCAGATTAGTTTCTCTGATTAAAAACGGAACTTTCTAAATTTGTTGTTACAGCCGTTCATGATGTTTGCTGTGAGGGGGCGTCTTAAAAACCAAAAGGGCATGTTATTTTCGGATCGTGTCACAAACTTTAACAATCACTGACAGTCTTTGTGATTTGGGCTATTGAGAGTAAGTCTGGTGGTGAAATATGTGACCATGTGATCGAAAGCATCTGCTGCTGTCTTAATTTAGCTGACTTAAATTTAGAAATGTGTTGTGTCCATTGAGAAACACTTCAATAAAGCTACATTGACAGAAGAGGTTTACATTATTAGTTTTTAATGTGAGCTCAGTCCATGTTTCTTTAGAGGAGTTTGGGACAGGGACGTCCATTATCACCAAACCACGGTGGCAACCTCCAATTTAGCTTGAAAAACACACATTCGCTTACTCATAAAGTACACATTATGTGTACACATAAAAGTAAAGGTACGCACAATTGTGTGAAGTTTCATGCTATCAAACTTAAAAAATAAAATAAAAATGGACAAATAGTGCTAATTAGTGATTTGAAGCTAGTGAAAATGGCTAAGAAAACTAGCCAGTGGGCTAAACTGCCTACCATTAGCAGCTAATCAGGCTAGCTTAAAAATGGATTTCCATCTACTTTAAGAAATCACTTAAGCAAACTACTGATCTAAAACATCTATGAACCCCATTGATAAGCTGAATATTTGCATATAATTATATTAATCTACCTTAAATTAAAGCAAAACTAGTTATCTTTCCTACTTTCTGTCTGTTAGCTTGCACCTGTAACCATCAGACTTATACTGGATATGAGCAGCTATTAAAAATGGATTTTCTGGTGAATAGTATTTTAATTTTTGTAACATTTTAAAACTAGATTTTGTGTTTTTCATGAGTTTCTGTCATATACAGAAACACTGAAACTTATGAAGCTAATAACAGTAAAATGCTATAAGACTCATCAGAACAATTAGGATTTACATTAGATCGAAAATACTACTTAAAATACTTTTATTTAATGTTATTTATTACTGTATTGTAATGTTTTCTGTCTATTATTATTTATATAATTTTTTCCCCCCATTTTGTGCAGATGTAGGAGACTGGTTACCACAATTTCATGAAATATAATTGTTGGAGGATAAAAAAAAAAAAAAAAAAGAATTTTCTGATAATACTGTAGCTAAAAGTGCAAACATCAGTTGTCACAATCAACTTAATACTCTTTGCAAATCAAACTAAAATGTCCTCATAGATTAAAAAAAAAAAGTAAAGTAGTAGTGACTTAAATGTTATCAAATCAATGACATACTGTGTGTGGGTTTTTTTCTGGCGAAGCTGTGTATATACAGTGTTTAATATCAACCTATATGCTGTACATATGTTTCCTTAAAGCTGATAATATGTCAGTGAAAACATCCAAACATCCACCACCCACTGTTTGTATGGTGTGCCATATTTTGTGACCCACTTTATTTAAGACTATTTTCTGATCTTATTCCAGTTGAGGCAGATCTGTCCAGGAACCTGCAGGACAGAAGCGCCATCTACAGGCCGGTGTACACACCTTCACCCCTGAGGAAGAGGAGCGTGGGGTCACACTCATACTCCTAAAACCCCTCTGTATCAGTGGACTGTGGACATTTCACGCATAAACTGTCCTCAACGTGGATGTAAATGATTTTGTCATCAGTTATGGTCATAAGGGGACATTTCCACCTTAGGATGTGGCCTCAAGTGTTGGACTGAACACAGATAGACCATGTATTTTCATCGACTTAACAAGGAAACGAGGTGAACGCAGATTTCAGAGTATAACAATCCTTTATTTAAACAGTGTTACACAGGGAAGGTGTGGCTGTGTGTGAGGAGACACGAGACAAATAAGCTGCTAGATAGAAAAAAAATCTACTGGTGATCATTGGTTGGCTAAGAGGAAACAATGAGGCAGCTGGTTGGTTTTCCAAAAATTGTTCCTTTTGTATAAATTGTTGTTTTTTTATCTTTTTTAAAGTGAGGGTTACTTTATTAGATAAAATCTGAAACAAACGGTGCTGGTTTTCCTTGACTCTGATCGTGTCTGATTGAGGCAAACTGCAGTCCAAAGCCTGGGATATGACATGAACTACTTTATGTACCATTTAAAATCAGCTTCTAAACAGAAAAATATCACAATGTGAACATGTCAGGTCCATTCTGAGATCCCTTAAAGTTGTTTTTTTTTTTTTTTTATATTCAGCTGGTGCAGAAGCATCCTCTGTTGTAGTACTGTTCTTTGTTTCAATAAAAAAAAAAAAAAAAAAAAAAGCATCTTTTTTATGGTTGCTGAAGAATAACCTCAGATCAAATGGATAAGAAAGAGCTATAAACATTTTGGAAAACCTCAACTGGAAGCCCCAAAGCTCCTGTGACTGGTTAAAAGAAGAGCCCCTAACAGCAGTCAAGCTCGAGGCTATGAGTACAAAAAGGAAAAAGGAAGTGGAGGCAGAAAATCTGATTTGTAGGGATGTTCCTTCAATGTCAAAAACATGGTGACAATATTACCAAAAAAAACAAAAAAAAAAAAAAACAATAACCAATAAAGGGTGCAACATCTCCCACCTGTTAAACTACACCGGTTTCACACAGAAGACAACAAATGATGAGAACATCTACAAATATAGTTGTTACAGAACCAGTGCTCATTTATTTTAGTTTTTTTTTGGAAAAGCAGAAGCTTCCACAGCTGCCTAATGTCGCACGGCTTGGTTGTCGATAAATTTATTTTGCCTCTTCCCAACCTTGGAGGTTAAAGCTTCCTCATGTGGAATGTCATTTTAATGCATAGTGGAGGTCAGACTGGTGTTTCCCAATAGAAGCCTGAAGAGTCCCATTAAGAGGAGCATTATCCTGATGTGCTATAGATTATAAATGGGTACACGGTGGAAAGAGTGTGTTACTAAAGACATAAATTATTCTGTGGATTTACATTTAAAATGTCCAGTCAGACAGGAGTAGATTATTCTGGGTAGGTGGAATGTCTGGATTTTTATTATTTTTTTTTTTTTTAAATTAGCGGCACTTCGTTTTTAATCAGCTTAAATCTGGTAAATATGTAATTTTTTTTTTTTTTTTTTTTTTGCTGAAAAGCACTTCAAAACACATTAGCACTTGTTCCAATCCATTTTATGCCACAGTTTTCTTTTTTTTTTTTTAATACAAGGTCAGTTTTTAGCTGAATTTCTGATGTAATTTTTTAAGCAAAGCAGCAGAAAACTGATGAAAGATTGTAAAGATTTTTCATTTCAGTGGCTCAAGAGCACTTCAACCCCTCTGATTCACTTCCCTTTAGGCTGCACCGTAATGTCACAACCGTTTCATGTTATTTGAGCGGACGTAATTCTGAGTGTTTGGATTTAATTTGGTGGTGTAAGTTGAAGTGGATTTCTGATATTTTCAGCAGGTCAAAAAACACAAAACATGACGACAATGCAGAGTATTTGGTTCAGTGAATCAATTACAACACAGACGGTTTCAGGTCAAAGGTCATCCAAACAGACTGTATGAGCGCAGATGTTTGTCTACACACTCTTAAACCAATCGACGCAGTAGCCTTCTATCTAGACTTACTTTAAGATGCTCTTATACGAAAAAAAAAGTGATTTTTTTTGTGGATATGAAAAGTTTTGTGCCTTTGTTTCTGATCTAGTCTGATGTGAAGTTAAGAGTGGAAGTCACAGCTGAATGACGACGACAGACGGACTCAGATGCAAACTGATCTGAGTCCTGTTGTCATTTCGCGCTGCTCCACCTACATGTTCTCTTTTGGTCCCACTATTGATTTTAGCGCGAAACTGCTTTCGAATCAAAATGTTAGATTACAAATTGTGTTCTAGCAGTGCTGAAATCTTCTATTGTCATAATGCATGAAGCTAAAGAACACGACTGCCTTCGATTAAGGCCGACTTCAATCGACATTCAGTTCCTTTTCATTCCCAAGTAGATGTTAATAGTTGGCGATTTGCCTCTTGTGTCTCCCAATTAGCTGTCGGTTTACTGGTCCCTCTCTCCCAGTCAAAATCTGCGTCCTATTCCCCTGCTTCCCTGTGGCCCAATAAGAATCATTAGTGTCGTACAGTGGGCGGGCCCAGGGATAGTGAATAGCTAATAAAAAGCTGTATTATTGCTCCCATCTAATAACCTTTATTTTTACTGTACAGAAAATGTATACAGCAGCTTTAAAGTCAGTTCATTTCCTGTTCCAATGTCCATAAAATGTAAATGTGAAAATGGGGTAAAACTTGTTCCTTGTTTGCCTAATTCACAAAGCATCACAAGGGGATTTATTCCACCCACATCATTTGAATGTTCAGGCTCATTTACTGTCAAATCCACAAACCCACTCTAAGGATTCCACTCTTTTCCACATAAATGATGAAATGTTTCTTCACTGTATTGGAACAGAAAATGGACTCAGTCAGCCGCTCGTCAACACACACGGAATGTGGATGAATAAAAGCTATTCTTACAGACAAAAACAGACAGAATCATCAAAATTCAATAACCTGCTTGATTTGTTGTACTGCAATATTTTAACTTACAGCTCCCTATTTTATAATCAGCCACAACTACAATTACAGAAAAGCCGAGAAACTGTATAAAATGTAAATAGAAATAGAATGCAATGATTTGCAAGTTTCATAAACCCATATTTTAGTAGAACATAGAAAATATATCAAGATATGTCGCTGCCATTACATTCAAAATTATCTTACTTTCCTCTAAAAATGGTTTGATATGATTTCTATGTGCTGTTGTGAATAAATAGGAGTTTAAAAGACCAACATGCAATCATTGCATTCGGTTTTCACTGCATTCTACACAGTGTCCCAACTTTTTCAGAATTGGAGTTGTTCTAACAAACTGCGGCCACTTTCTGACAATTAACGTGTTTTAATGAGTGAGACTGTTTCATAGCAGTAAATCCAGCCATATTTACTGTATATTACAGCTTGATTTACACTATGACAGTGTGACGGGGGAGCTGTAATTGAACAAAATTACTTTTTTTGTAGGAATGCATCAGTTTCAATTGCCTATGTATGAAAAGAACACACTTTGAGTTGACATCTGAAGATCACAGTTGCATCCTAGTACTGATAATCAGTACAATAATTCACATGGTATCTAATGTCAGCTTTGATTATCAGTGCATTCCTACAGGTTTTTTTTCTTTTTCTTGAAACATGACAGACACACTATCTTCTTTTTGTAAAACAAACAGTTAAACAAAAAAAAAAAAAGACCTATTAAAAAAATAAAATAAAAACACACTACAAATGTTAGGCTAACAAAGTGGTTCTTTTTGTTCCCTCAGAAGGAGTGAGGATATTATTTTTCTTTGTTTTGGAGTGGGGGGTTTTAGATGCACCACAGACATGTAAGAAAAGACTGACTTCTCTCCCTCTGTCTAATCTCCTCTCCACCCCCCCCTCGTCCTTCTGGTGTTTAGCTTCTCTTCTTTTCCTTCTTCTCCTCTTCAGTCAGTCAGGGTTGTGGTTGTAGGGTGATGAAGGTCAACGTCAACAGAGAAAACAGTCACGATGGGCCCTTCAGCTCTGCATGTTGGAGGAATAATAGAACCGATCAGTGTGGATGAGGTGGCATTTGGCATGAAAACCACTGACCACATCCTTCACCTCCTTTATACATTTATGTGGGCGGTTCGGTTTCATTTTGATTTCTTTCTAAATCAGCCCTTTAACATCCACAGCTATTTTTGTCAGAACTTCCAAATGAATTTGTTTGTCTTTTCCAGGTGATTTATCACCGTTTAATATAATATCACCCTCTGCGTTTTGCCATTTTCAGTGTAAATCAGGTATTTTCTATATATAATTTACTGATTATGTAGATGTTTATAAAAGGTCAGATTAAATTCAAAGGTTATTAGATAAAAAAAGAGGAAAAATAGACTTTTTCAAAAATATATATATATAATTAATTAAACATAAAACAAGTGTCTCCAACTACTATTATTTGTCAAACTCCATGGGTTTTACTGGTGAATAAATGTTGCAGAAGATGAAGGTGTTTCCACCTTCACTACGTAGCCTCTGATCGTCCAAATGTGATCACCATGAAAAGACGACAAACTGCATTTTACCTGAATTATTCACATGTATTCATAGGATTATTGGTTCAACAGGTATTAAACATTGGTCAGCGGTGAATGCATGGGTCTTTATGGGTTCGTAACAAGCCACTATTATTATATTACCTGATCCAGTCAATCCTCCTCCTCTGCCAGTTCAGTTTCTTTATGAACCACCACTCTGGTGACAGACATGTCAGGATGTTGCTCTTTGGCCTCCTTTATGGCCTGGGCCAGTGCCTGCAGTACCGAGGGGCAACCACACAGTGGCAGCATCGAGCACAGCAGGCAGTGGTGGGGAGGGACGAGGTGGGGGGGAAATGGTGGCGTTAAATGAAAAAGTAAAATAAGAAGCATAAATGAAATGACAAAAATGCTGGATTTAGCATTAGTGACTTGTGCTGTTTTACATCCTTGGGTTAAACTGAATGTTTAATAGACAGGATGTAAAACCAGGTGAAGTAGTTTTATAGTAAAAGTCAAATATATATGGACCTTTTAACTTTGTGGGACCAAAATCTGTCTTTTTAAAGCTGTCAAATGTAAGTATCATATCATCTTACATTTGTTTCTTTGTAAATCCAGCAAAGCAGAACAGGTAAGCAACTCAAACAAACCAATGGAAGAGGCATCATGCAGATCCAGACCTGAGCACTGACATCAACAACAAAATGACTGTAAAAAGGCTCTAACTGAATGTTTTTTCTACGCATTTTGTTTGTTTTGTTCACAGAGAAATGACAGAAGGCCAACAGTGTAGTGCCTGTAGATCTGATCTCCTTACTGTTACTTCAGTATGAAGATTATCAGATCTGGACAACTAAAAGGTCAACATTAGGAAGTCTGGCATTCAATGAGAAAGTCAACAAATTAAACCAACCGACGGTCAAAAACCATGACAACAGACAAACTGTGGCGAAAAAACGAAACAGAAAAAAAAAGTAAAAGACCGTTTTCTGGATGCATGGATGAACACGTGGTGGTACTGATGCAGCAGATGCCAACCGGTGGGCGGGATCTGCTGATACTCTGTGACTCCAAGAGGTGAGTCATGAATAATCTGTGCATTCAGACTAGGAGCAACATAATCAACATGTCGCCAACGGTCCATTTATTTGTGACGTCTGGGCAAATGTCACTTCTTTCCAGTTGACTGAGGTTAAATGTGGCTGAATATCCGGCTGTTGACAGTGAGCTCTACCGGCTTTATCACCTCACTATCAAAGATCGTTTCTTAGAATTTTTAGTTTCTACGCTTCAACTCACTGGAACACTTTGAAAAGCACAGTTGTGATTTTAGATCCATAGTCAAACACTTCTTATTTAACAAAGTTTTTGCACATTTTATCTTGAACCTTTTTTTAGCTAGACTTAATTTGATGTTTTTACCTTTTATATTTTACCGTTTTATGTCTGTCGAGTCGTTTTAAATGTCTTCAGTGACTTCATGACTTTAAATAGCAGTAAATGCATTTTAGCGATAGTTTTGTTTTGAGGTTTGTTTACAGGATTACACATCTATAAAATGACAAGTCGGTTGGCTGTCACACCATTCGTATCTAATCAACACATGCAGTGCATTAGGTAACTGGTTTAAAGATCAAGCTGAGGGATCGGTTCTGGAAAACTGACCTGGTCGTGGTCGATGTCACAGTCGCCGGTAATAACGATGCGTTTCTCAATCCTCGTTTCTGATAGGCCGCCCTTTAACGTCTGAACACAGAAGAGTTTTATGAGTTTTAAAGGTGAGCATGGCTCTGTTAGTTGAAGATGGTCTGAGCTGTTGTTATGCAACGCCGTCACGACACTGACGGCTATGTGTGTGTGTGTGTGTGTGTGTGTTTGTACCTTGGTGATGTGTGTGGTTGTCGTAGTACACAGAGATTCAGAGGTGATTGTCTGAGCGGTCATCAGCACCCCGGGCTCACCATCACCGTTTCCATCCAACTGACAACAGAGGAACCACATGGATATTTATTAGATCATTACAATTCAATCTTCTGTCCAGACCTTTAGTCCTTTTACTTTAACAAATCTACTTATATTCCTGTTGGAAAAAGGAATGAATCTTGACTCCATGCACTGTTGCTAGAAAAGAAGATTTCTTTTTCCTTTCACACTAAATATTAACATTAAAGAGGATTAAATCAAATGCTGAAAAATACACTGTAAAGCTCTGTGAGTTGTGCCTGTCTTAAATGTGCACCTGTGCAGCTTCATATGTGATGGTCTTGGTTTCCGTATGTACGATGGGCACTTCTTTTGTAGCTATCTCAGTTTTCTGGGCTGCAAACGTATCTGATATAGTCACCATTTCTGTCTTTACGACGGGCGGCTGGGAAGGGAGGAGAGAGACAAGTGAAGGGGGGAGGAGAGAGGTTAATATATTAAACCAGAGACAATTAGGGAAACATAAAACATGCTGATATCTACGCACCGTCTTTGGTGTTTACATTTAGATTTTTGTTCAAAATAGACTTTAAAATATGTGTTTTAGTGTTAGTATATTAACTTCCATCTACTGTATTGTGCCAGACATGCTGCGAGATGTAGCAGTATATGTACAGTCGCCAGTCAACATGCAAATAAACCCAGCCAAATTCACACACGACATCAGCAGCTCTTAAACTCATGCAATCATGAAACGCAGGATGGAAACACAATATGCAATATTTATGCAATATACAAGCAACGGCTACAACAATGGCAAAAACTACGGAAACATCTTTGGTGTCGACATGCACATCAAAGTACAGCACAGCACAAACATGCATAAAACATGAGCAATTGACAGGAACAGCACCGAAACGACTGGAGAAGAAAACAGCACTCCAAAATGGAAACGGCATGCAAATATGACATTCAGATGAGCGAGTGGCATTCCCAAAGTGGTTGGCAATGATGATTTCTACAATAGCGTCGCCAAGGTGACCAGGACAAGCCAATTTACGTGGAAAGACAAGCATCACTGCCAAACACGTGGAGGACACACATACACAACACCGTGCACACACCCAAAATGGCATGCAAAGCAAACCTAATAGCATCATGCATTTCCCACTTAAGCCCCATTTATCCAAGTGTAAACTTCACAACACTATGATACAGTGTAGTACATAAAGGTGACATATATAATAGAATGTATGTATGTTGATCTATAGGAATTCAATTGAAAATAGAGACAACACAATACTAAACAGGACAGGACTGGGGATGTTTAAATGGTATTTGCTACAACTAAATAATAAAGACATCCAAACAAACGAACAAAATGAAGCTCAGAGTAAACACTGAGATGAAGTGTGCAGAGGATGGTGACTTGACATTAACACCAGCACACAAAGACAATGTCGTTACGTCTGTGGGGGCTTAACGGTATCACTA
>JAPQRQ010000017.1:11692810-11715624 GCA_037367365.1 Apogon talboti
AAGAGAAACGATGAAAGATAGCTGCCTCTAGTTACATAAAAATGCAAAACCACAGCTAGACAAGCAAACTTTAGCTGATCCATTTTCATAGGGAACCAGTGGAATAAAATGACAAATGTTCTGTCAATTCATATCAGTAAAGACATGGTTCCCATATTTAGAAGTGGAAATGTACAATTTAACAAATAATGCAAGTACTGCTCTCAATGATTTTACTGTTGTTTGTTGATACTGCACATATAGATTGTTTGCTGAATAATTTCTAGTCTTGTAAAATGAAAAATATTGATTAAAACAATGAACGGTCTCCAATGCTTTTTTACCAAATTACTCAGCCCTAACACTAGATGACAGAATAAAACTCTCAAAATGAGTTCTGTTCATCTCTTGCTGTTACTGTATCTTGCCTTTGTAAGATAAAACACCTCTTTCTTTATAGTCTCTTGACATATTTTACTCTATTATACCTACATCTTTTCTCTATATTAATAATATAATTATATACAATATAATCTACTTTTCCTTCCTCCGTTTATCTTTCTTCATTAGTCTTCTGAATGATATTGCTTTCTAAATAACACTATTTCTACTACCTATTCATTATTACAGACATTGTGGGTTGACAAGGTGCAAGAAAACAGGAGTCAAGCAAGTGGTGGCAGGAGCTAAAGCACTCAGACACATTCAGAGGTCACACACAGGTCAAAAGTAGAGCGAAATGATAGGTGGAGAACCTGGGTATGTGTGTATGTGATTCTGTGTGTGCCTACGCAGCAGGATCACACATATCTTGCGTCCATGTGGCGCTCGTGTGGTGCCTGATGCGCGGAGGCGTGTGCGTCGGAGAGGCCTGCTTGTTAAAACCAGAGCTCAACTGACCCTCAGGCCAGTCACTTGTTTTTTCAGAGATGACCGTTGGCAAAAGTGCCCTCCGTTGGCCGGAGACCACGCTCTCCAGGTAACACAGGGTCAGGCCGAGGGGCGTGGCTAAAATCAGAGCTAAGGCTAAAGACTGGCTCGCCGTTAGCATTACGACTAAGAGGAAGACCACCAAGAGGCAGGGCAGAAACAAAGGGGAGGGATTCAGGAGGTAACGGTGTAAAGATGAGGTTAAGATGGCTGGGGAGAGGGAGGAGAGAGTCGGTAAAGAGGAGGAGGAGCGGAAAGACATGAGATGAGAGGAAAAGGGCAGAGAGGAGAGGTAGGAAGGGAAGGAAATAGAAGAGGCGACAGGACAGGTGAGTGAAGCTGGCGGGTGATGTCGTGCCAGGGGCAAAGGAAAAGCAGAAACCAAAGTGACGCATTTAGTACGTAGATAGCGTGTGATAAATGCTACAAAATCTGTCTTTTTTAATACCAAACAGTTGAGGACTTGACGCGATGTGTAAGCATTCATGTTAGAGGTGATATGTTTAGGAGCAGCGGAAATAAAAATCTTAAGCTTTCCTGCTGATTCGGAAATCAAATTGGACCAAGTGTGAATAAAAACACTCAGTTTCCTTGACAGCCCCAAAAATGGAGTTGTAGAAAGATACACTGATCCTTTTTTGCCCAATGTGGAGAGGAAACACAGAATGAAAGAGACGTATTTGACTGCAGCCCTAAAACAAAACCAGCTCTGCCAATTTGGTAGTCCAGTTGTAGCTCTGGTTTCAGCCTGGCAGCTCTCGTCTGTTCCCGAAAGCTCTAAGGTGCACGAATGCAGCATTTGGGAGGAGTGTGTGTTTGATGAAGAGTCGGGGGGTGTAAAGCGGTCGATGTCGGCTAACTGCTGATCAGGGAGAGGGGAGGAAGCAGAGGGGCTGGAGGGGGAAGTCCATGGGGTGCGTGAGGCGGCGGCGTCTTCGATAAGGTCGTCGTCCTCGGAGATGTCTGACAGGCCGCGTTCGAGCTCGGAGATGGAGTCCAGGGAAGGGGGGATGGAGGAGAGCGAGGATGATGAGGAGAACGAGAGAGGAAACATAAAGATTGACTGAGAGATGTGAAGAGTGAAAAAAAAAACCCAGAGGAAGAGACAGTGGGAAACAAATGAGGAGGTCAGACACACACTCACAAACACACACACAAAGTGAAAAAGCAAGCAGTGGAAAACAACACGTTAAACCAAAAAGACATGATGTGCAGTTAAAAATATCATTTCAGTTTTGTGAAATGATCGCATGCAAGTGACAAAAACCAAAATAAAGGAGACGAATGAAAGAAGAAGGAGAGAGGGAAGAGACATTACATTAGTCAGTGAAACACACACCACAGTAGGTTAAAAGTGAACATAGCAGAGTGCAGAGTACAGCTGTGTGCAGAAACATCGACGGGGTGCCACCAGTGAACAAAGGCTAAAGGACGGGGGTCGGATCCACGGTGCTGGGAGGTGAAGGAGTGTTAGGAGCAGAAAAGGAACAGTGTGGAAAAGAGGAGGAACAGGAGGCATGCGTGACGTACCATAAGAGAATAGACTAGTAGGCAGAGTCGGTTAAGAGTGGTTAAGTCAGTGTTACATTAAACTGTATTTATCTGCCTGGCTAGCTCAAACAGCTACCTGCCGCTGCGTATGCTAAAGATCTCCATAAACATCATGTAAAGACACTCACTGTCCACTTTGTTGATGTGCATCCATCTGTCACTCACAAACATCCAATGTAGAGATTAACAGGACTGAACAAAGGCTTAAAATATCAAATACAGCTAACACAGGTCAAACACATATGGTTATAAAAGTCATACGTGTGTGTATGTGTTGTCCCTCTTTGACACATGATCAGGTAAATATCAGTTTCCCGGCAGTATTACAACATCAGTAAACCAACACTGGTCTGTCTTATAATGTGACCTCACACCATGTATGCACTGATACAAACCTTGGAGTCGGACTGGAGTTCCAGATGAGGCTCACGTCCATTCTCGGCGCCGGCCTCGGTGATGCTAATTGCGGGCGCTGAGGAATGAGAGACAGACTCAATAAATACATAATAACAGAAGAACAGCCAAATGGGAGGGTCGCATAGAGGAGAGTTAATACCACGGCAAATGCAGACAGATACTGTAGTTATTAAAAGGTGAAAGTTTACTGTCACTACATAAATACATCAATGGATTTACTCCTAATAGTTTATCGGGAAAAGAGATAAAGTGGCAAAAACACAAAGTGTTAAGCACAAGTGAATCGCCAAAAATTACAATATGAATAATTTCTAGAAAATTAAACATTTACAATTAAATGCATTTACTTCTAACACGTATAGTCTTCTCTTATTCTGAAACAGCCCCTTTTTTCATGATGTTCGCACAACTGTTCCTCTTTCTGAAACATCTTGTTCTTTCAACCGATGTGTCAAAGAGAGTCTATTTTAATTTTATGCCTACATACTTTGATGCTGAACAAACATTTTATCATTAGCTTGTAATTGTTAATGTTCTGTTTATATGACCATAAGGAATAGTTTAAAACCACCCATATTCACAAAAACTAACCTTTAAAGACTGATGAATTCACTTATTTCACATTTAATGTGCATTATGTATATTTATAACTTAAACAATAAAATTAAAACTCTTAAACTTGACAGCAGCAATAAAGTTTAATTCAAAATCTTAAACTGACTTAATGATCAATCTCAACCTGTGTTACTCTAATATTTAGAGATGAAGATAAGTTCATTTGGTTGTAATTTTACAAATCTGCTACAGTTGCTGTGTCGACTGTAAAAATTTGTTAGGAGATTAAAACAAAGCACGTAACACAACTAGAGATGCACACAGCTGGTTTGAGTAATTTGGTGAGTAATAAAGTCCAAATTTTCTCTTGTCAGATTTTTAAAAGTGATTATTTTGTAGATTCTCTCATCCTCTACAGCAATAAATCATAATCAATAATCAATGCATCTTCTTGGGCTTTAGAAAACACATTTTCACAATTTCAAAGCCAAATAATTAATCAATTATTAGGAAAAATAATCAACAGATTAATCACCAATCAGTATAATCATTAGTTGCAGCCCCACAGACGACAAAAATGTTGTATTTTTCAACATTACTGAGGTGCGAGCATCAATAACAGCAAAAACTTAAAGGTTGTTAAATGATCGTCATAGTGCAATGTTCTCATATGTCCAGCAGGGGGCAGTGTAACATTGAAGACATGGACAGAAAGGCTCAGCTGTACAAATTGGGAATAGTGAGCCAGTTAAAACCCTGGTTCTCTGCTTATGTACTCAAAATATGACTAAATATATGGAATTAATTGTGTCTCAGCTAACACTAACAGCAATAAGGATACGCTGAATGTGACCGTTTTCTCTTTTCCTTCATATGAGGGGACAGTTGTGACGCTAACTGTAGACTGCTGTATTTCTGTCATTGTGAGGGCCTCTTTGTTTTAGATTCCATTCACATAACAGTCTTTCTTTCACTGCTGTCTTTAGTCTTTTCTGTCTCTCCCTCTGTTTGACAGGAAACATATGCTGCAGCTATTTCCTGTATCTGCTCAGACACTAAGCAGTTTACATGCAAAGACGCACACACACACACACTCCATCCATCCAGGGTCTGATGTCCACCTGCCTGTCATCTCTCCAGTTCTTTATTAAATATCGCTCAGAGCAGAGACAGACTGTCATGTTTCTGTGTGTGACCTGTGACCTGGTGCTGTATGGAGTGTGTTACCTCCGTCCAGACTGCGACTGATGCGCTTGGATGAGGTGCGTTCAAAGTTGGGTGCCGGGCGGTCTATGAGGGAACTGGCGAGGCGGGTCTGGGCCTGGGTTCGCCCGCTGTAACGGAACTTCGAGCCCAGAGTCAAGAAGCGGGCCTTGGTAGGAGGTTCTGGTGCGTTCAACCTGCAGAAAGGGGGAAAGATGAAGAACAGATTAATAAAAATAAATAAATAAATAAATAAATAAATAGAACGCGGGGAAGGCAAACCTAAAATTTAGTCACAGATATTGACTTTTCAATAACAAGAAACGGTCATATTTAAACGGGCGTGTGCAGACGGGCAAAAATGTTGCATCTCTTCCTCCAACAGGAAATTAAAGCTTACTCTTCCCTCTTTGATATTCTCACACACACACACACACACACACACACACACATATTTGTGGCGACTACACACGCAGCAGCCGGGCACATGGTTGATCTTTTCTGTGTTGTATATGCGTTCATGTTTTGTGGCAGAAGATCAAGCCTTTTGCTACACTTAATAAACTGGGTTACTTCAGAAATTGCTACATTCTATTTCAGGGTGGAATTTCTTCCGAGCTGCAGCACATATAGAGCGGTGTGCATGGGCTGTACCTGAAGAAACTGTGATTCTCCACGCAGACTTTCCACAGTCGTTTAGCAGACCGGTGGTTCTGGAGTTTGAACCCCACAGTGCTCTCAAACTGCTCCGTCTATCAGACAGAAATTCAATTAGCAGCAGCAACGTTTTCACCTTCAGAGTGTTCTTTAGTTCATCTAGTAAAAACAAAATTTTATTCATACCCCAAAACTAAAAAGAAATTGCATTCAAAGACAGTTGATGATAATAAGGTATCCCTGTAATGTTAGCCTCTGTGTGTGATGACATACCTCTCCCGGTCTGATCTTTATGTAGAAGTTGTTCCTCTTGTATGAAATCTTAAGGATTTTGGGCCATGCGAAGCGATTTATCCGCAGTCTGTCTTTGTAGACCAGCAGTCCATTGGCGCACACGCCCAGCATGATGTCCACGCCCTCGGAGTCCTGTGCAGGTCAGACACACCTGAATTACTCATTGTCTGTTGCATTTGTGTTGTACATTTGTATGTGTCGCCTGTTTGTCTAAATCGGATGTTACATGCTAACTGATTTCTACAGTAGTCTGCTTAAAGTCAGGAGAAACTAAATTACTGCTCACACAAAACCTCTCATTTAGTGCAACTGTAATAGAGTTAAATGGCAGACTAACTCACTAACAAAGCTTTCAAGTCCAAGGCCTTCTGGTAATGGTACGACAGGTATTGATTACAGTAGCAAATAAACAAAAAAATCTGTTGGACTAATGGAGGATGCAATATGTTGATAATGGACGGTTTTACTGGGGCATGCACATCACATGGCCCTGTCATGCTATTAGCTAGTCATTGATCTCGCTGCTGGTACAACAGATTCCTTTTAGCACTTGGGCTGTGATCACACTGTCACTGTGGACGGAACAGTGATTCATTTTCGATGTTTTCTGTTGTTTCTGTGTAAACTATGACTATTCCTTAGCAGCAGCCAAACATATGTGGTGTTTTAAAGATTACATGACAACACTCAGTGGAAGTAGGAGTTATTATTAAATATTTATAGGAAATACATATATAAAAAAGGCAACTATAAAGAATAATCCAACCTATTTTCTCAGTTGGTGAAAATTATCGTCAGGTGTATTTCTTTATACTTATATATTTTGGTACCAATGTATTGCGTTCTGAATTGATGCAAATCTGTATCTGTTTGCAAAATCAGACATAAAATTGATTCTAAATGATGGACAAAAAAAAAGTGATTCAATAAATATACAAGACCGTCTATTATTAAACATCAAGTACTGTGCTGACTTTGCTTCTTTGGATGATCGTGTGCTCTTAAAATTCAACGCACAATATTTGAAAAGTCTCCTCTGTGAGCTTCGGGGTTATTAATACTGCACAACAAAATATGGCGCAGGACAGAAATAGACCTGCCTCCTGAATTCCCACAACTTTGGTGTGTCTTAAAAAAGATTTTTAACATTTGAAGCACTTACTCTGAGGCTTTTCCCCCTGGTTCGCTGTCAGTTTTCAATGTGCCCTTAAAGGGGACTCGTCTCGTATTCTCTTTCAGGGATTGGTCCCCATTTCACCTCAGCCGACCTCCTGTCTGTCCCTCCCTAATTTTTTACCTCCGTACACTGTGTCCTTAATCTCACATCCAATTAAAGACTCCTGTACTTTTTTCTGCAAAGACATACATACAGATATGGAAACATGCACGCACTCTGCTCGTGACCCGCTATCCCACTGAGAGAAACGGGCTGTTCCCATGGTAATGGCCTCCCTGAGTGTTTGCACAGCTGACACACACACACACACACACACACAGATAAAGTGACACAAACATGCAGACACACCGGCACACTCTGCCCACATCAAAGAAACTGTGCTAAATCCCAGATGTCAACAACAGTCAGTGGGGAGGAGAGGAGGACTCGGAGAGAAGAGAGGACTCATTGTTACCTTCGCATGGTGCAGGTCCACTCCGTACATCGACAACTTCTTGGCGTTTTCTAGAAACTGGGCATCAGCTTGAGCTGGTGTCATTCCCCTGAAACAAACAAAAACACCAAAAAAATGCAAAGATCCATCAATAAACAGTGCAGTCCCATAAAAGTGTCATGAAAGAAAAAAAATAACAGAAATTAAAAATAATCATGGTGTTTACAGAACTGACTGAATTTGTAGCCTGGTCATCACACTTTGTGATCATTTACGAAACTACTTGTTATAATTAAATATACAAAATCATAAATATAAATAAAAAATGTCATATTAAAATGCATACTTTCAGTGATTGTATTTGAATGTCACCATGCCAATCACAACATTAGTAGAGACAAATGGATTTTTCCACCATTAAACAGATAACCTTCCCTTAGACACAAAGGACATAAAATGGATTTGTTTGTAAAATGAATGAGAGCAGTACAATATTTACTTTTGTCATTACAGCTGACATAACAGTGGCATAACACATATTTACAGCCTAGTGTTTTAGCTACAGGCAAAATCACACATGGTTGAAATAAACAGAGAAAAGAGAGGTCAGTTCCTTTTCCATCTAAAATAGCTGTGATGTTTATTCATGGATGAGACCAAAGAATACATTTAGTTTTCTCATAAATCCACACATGCTACAATCTGCCAGATTTTTACACTTTATGGGAAGACACAGTAAAATGATTGCAACATCAGCACTGATTCAGAAAAGGTTTTCCTCTCCCTCTCTTTAGCAACTAACTTCTCAAATTCTGTAATTTCCTTCATCCCTTTTCTAATGTGACACTAAAATGCAAACAAAAATACATGGTCATATGACCCCCGCAGTGTCTGACCTATGGGACTTGTGGAGTTCAAGAATCTTCTCCTCCATCTCTTTGTTCTGATTGGGTGCGAATGTCAGCTGACTGATGTAGTCCAGGGGCTTCGGCTGGTCAGGATCATAGTCTCCGAGTTCTGCCTGTAAAACATAACAAAATAGCACATCAGTCACACTTGAGATGCACCGTTCTTCTTGACAGGGTTTGTGCAGGCCTCAACAAGTTCTATTTAAGACCTTTTTGGCAATTATGAATGCAACGTAAGCCCTACGGCATACTACTGTTCGACTTCAGTGATGCGCCCAATCTGAACAATAGCACAAGTTTAATGGTGGCTTTTTATGACAGCTTTATATTTTTTCTACTTTGCATGCAACTGTAACTTTCAGTAGTTTCTTGCACAAGATGCCGCAGGCTTCAGTAAAACAACAGTTATGTTTTATGACCTTTCAAAATACTATTTACGACATTTCTGAGGCTAAAATTTAGATTATTGGACTTTACATTTTTTCAGAACCCACATTAACCCACATGCAAACACACACACACACACACAGACATATGCACATGTTCTGTACCTGCAATGTGTACGATCCCAGCAGAGCGTGTGTGACAAATGAGCAAGGCAGTCGACCAGAGGCCACATCTTCACGGAGCTGCAGACACAACAGGTACCTTCAAGAAACAGAGAAAGAGAAAGAGACAGGGAAATAGGGTTCAGCTGCCAGTTGAAAAGAAGTCAAGTCAAAACAAGAAAACCTCTTTGTAAGCCTCTTTGAACGGCTCCACTGTTCATGATGACAATAAAGCGATCCATGCGGCCAAACTGCCTCTCCTCCTGAGTCAGCTGGTGAGGATTAAATCTCTTTGTTGGGACAGTGTTTGTTGTATAATTTCTTTTTATGCTGGTACGCGGGTTTGTCGAGATAGCCCTATGTCTAATCCTCAACATGGCAACAGCTTTGACTGTGGTGAACTGCAGTCCATCATGATCTGAAATGGCTTCTGTATGAGGCCTCGGGGTGCTTTCTGAAGTATGATCCTGACTCTGAAAAAAGTCACTTTAGCTGGAAGCTCCATGACACGGAGGCTTAAACTCCAGTCATCCGTTTACGGGGCCTCGCCTCACTGGGCTACTACAGTGTGCAACCCCAGAATAAAATTGCATTTCATCATTTGAATGTCAGTTTTCATGTATATATTATTATGCAATCAAAAGAAGAACGGGACTGCATTTAATCGGTCTACTGAAACTAAATAAAGATAAGAACGTGCAGCTACAGTGGCGAGGAAATAACAGCCAGTTTAACCAGTCAGTGCTGGTCAAATGTTTACACACGTCTCTGTGGATGAGTGTATATTCGGGTTTAAGATTAGCTGGTAGCTACATCCATCAGAGAAGTTGCTCGGTCCATTAGACATACATTCCAACCTAAATGCTTTGTGCCTCAAGCGTGCCACGCGTTTCTGTGCGCATGCATATGTATTAACACAAACCCTTGAACACTGCACACTGCCAGCTTGTGTACCGGTGCTGATCCTGTGTTTACAATCACCAAAAAGCAGCAAAAATGTGCGTGTTTGTACCTGGTAATGTCTTCGGTGAGCAGTGAGGGGTCAGGAGGGTAGAACTTGACGTTGAATGCAAACTGCCAGTTGTTGCCTAGAAAAAAAAAGTAGAGATTATTATGTAACTGTGTGGATCATATATGTGAGGAGTTTCACTTCAACACTGACACACACCCAAAATGGCAGCAGGTTTTACATAAACATTTGGATTAGGGTGATTTGGATTTCTATCTAACTTCCTGTGCGTTTACATACATCCTTTATGCATGTAACCCATCTGTGTGTGTTTGAAAGAAAGAGAGACAAAGAAAAAGAGAGCCAGAGAGAGAGAACGAGAGAGAGAGCCGGGTGTCAATGAGGGCAACTAATGCAGAGCAGCTTTTAGAGAACTAAGCCTGGTAAATCACATGCACACTCACACACACATGCACATGCACACGCACACACATAAACATGGTGCAAATCAGGTATTATATAACCTCATTCTGACTCCACCAAAAACCCAACTGTAATCTTCATCATCTCCATCATTATCACCAGAAAGAAAGACTTGCTTATCACTGGTCATGGTCAGAACATCTTTATCACTACATCTTCTAATTTCCTCTTCCTGTGAAAAGCGATGCTGTCACCCTCACTTTCCTTTCCTCTCACTCGATAACATACACGCAGACTCAATAAAAGATGGACATCACATCACGTGGAAAACTCCTTATGGGAAAAGCTGACATCATACAAAGAACCCTTTCCTCCCCCAAGGTCATACACATGTATAGATGTATGCACACAAAAGGAGGCACATGTGAGCACATACACACACATACAGACTCTTATACGCAGTATAAGAGCAGCAAGACAAATGAAAGACATTGACCTGCCAAATGTGGAAACAACTACCGAGACAGAAAAAAGATGAAGCATACTGTTTCTGTCACTTCAACTTCCAGCGGTATAAAATGTTGATTACAGGTGTTCTAGTCCTGTTCCAAGTGTTCAATGTGTGACAACAAATGGGTGCTGTATCAGACGTTTCCAGGGGTGAGATTGTGTTTGCAGGTCCAGTTTCCGGCGTTAAGTGCTTTGGGAGTCTCCTATGACCATTTCTTTCTGCACAACCATGTGCCATCCGTCAATCCTGCCCACGGTGTACAGAATATCACCTCGGTCCTAGGCAGCTTACTGGGCCTTCTGTCACACCTCTCTTTTATTTTGTTTGCCTTTTATGGTAAAATACTCAAAATATAATTCAGTGTAATAATGATTTGCATACAAACCATGAGTAATATTCAGTATAGTAAACAGATTAAATAGGACTCCCATGTGCCTGTTAGTTCTCATCCTAGATATACAACTGAATTGGATGCAAATACACTCTGACAGTACACTGATACCATCATCGACCCCCCCACCCCACACACACACACACACACACACACACACACACACACACACACACACACACACACAGTAAAGGTTAGTTTGATTATGAAGACACGAGTGCTGCTGTTAAACATTAAAGGCCACACGCATAGGATAGGTCTACTGACTGGACTCCATCCAGACTCTGGAGCTTTTCTGCCTGGGTTACCGTCACAGCCAGCCAGACTTCAACAGTGACTTTAAATCTTGTTCTCATTATCTGTCAAAGTGGAATCTACAGTGCACTTGGCTTGGGGAGTTTAACTTTCAGCGTTGCACACATTTAGTTTCGTTTCTTGGCTGAATTTGCATCGCTGCTATGAATGGATTAGAGCGCACACAGCTGTTGTTTTTTGGATTAAGTCTGATTTTTATTGGCATGATGTCCAACTCTCTAGATCCAGACACTTGTGTTAACTTCCACAGCTGATCTAGGTGATCAATCATTATTCTTAGGCAATTTTATGTTTGAAAAGCTTCAAGTGAAGAATCCTGGTTCATATCAGTTGTATCTGATGTTGATATGTTGAGTTAGCTTTCTAATGTGGAAATTTTAGAGGATGGCTGGAAGCTGAGACATAGGTCGCTTCCATTCAATATAATAAGGCATTTTTGTATCTGAAATGAATGTCATGAAATACATTTATTTGGAATTTGAAAAACTGTAAATTATTAGTTTTATTAGTTATATGGTCATCCAAGGTAATCTGTCTGATAAGCTCATATGGGTTGATAAGGCGCAGGAGAACAATTAGTTCAGTTCAATTAACAGATAATCAGAGTTACAGATTTAGTGAAAATTTCATTTGATTCTTACTAAAAAAAATATATTAAAATGATCTAAGTTTTGTTGGGGTGTAAAACAAACACCAACTGTGAACTACTGATACCACAACTGAGAATAATTTGATGATCCGGTTGATGGCGCTGATGTAATTCCCAGTGTGTATAGTTTTGTTGTTTTCTTTATTACTCCTTTCATGCCAAGGAAACAAAGGCTTCACTAGAATAAATTAACTGAAAAACTTTAAAGCCTGTCCTCAAATGAGCACAAATTCTATCAAACCAAAATATCAAACCTTTAATACGACACAACACAACAGATAAACATCAGCCACAGCTAGTGGTGAATTTTTTTTTTTTTTTAACCTGTCCTTGTTTTTGTCTGTAGCACTCTGAGATTCCCTGAATGAAAAGTGCATTACAAATAAAATTTATTATTATTATTATTATTAAATAACAGACAGCAGATATACTGTATCTGTACATTCTGAAATTGTACACCTGGCATCTCTGTCTAAAAGACTCCATGAGTGACAGTATTTTATAACACGTTTCATCTCTATTTCAGTCAGTTATTTTTATTTTTGTTTTTATTTTTCACCAGCATCATTTTAAGTGTCATCAACTCACTGTACTTACACGTATACTTCATTTTGTGGACTTATATCTAGATAAGAAACCAGGTTGAAATGTCTTCAATAATTTGGGTGGACAAACAGAGAAGTCACTTAAGAAAAAAAGGAGTTTTCAACTTAAGTTCCAAATGTTTAGGTCCCTGCCCTGTACTGTATGTGCTGACAGTTGAGAGCAAACCAGTGGTATTTTAGAGACATACAGTGTCGAACCTGTCATTTGTGTGGTACTGTACACACACTGAAATTCAAGTCACATGAACGCACAGACACAAGTGGTGATTCAGCGTCTCTCTCCGTATAAACATACATACAAACATACTCAAACATACACACAGACAAGTGTGTACAGCCAGATGCATTCCACTCATCCATGAACCACAGGCACACACAGCGACACAGCCACAAAAACACAGGCATGCATGCTCACCACAGACTGTGAGACTCTCACACACACACATACATGTAACCGTACAGATTCTGTACACACCCAGACATAAACTAACTCACATATACTCATTCTAAAATAACACTTTATGAGCCAGAATGACGTGGTTTAACGAAGGCTTCCTCTTAAAACTGCAGCTTTAAGGCTGTACTTTAGAGGCTGTTTCAACCTAAACTACAAAAAAACAAAAAAAAACAAGGCGAGAGAAATAAACAGCAAAATAAAGAAAGCTTCTAATCATAACAACCAGCAAAGGTATGGACAAAATAACACCAGGAAATAAATCAGGTAATGTTCTGTCCAATCTCAAATAGCACAATTTCTGGAGTCTTTCTTCCGTATTTACAGGCAAGCTGCAGGTATTCACACGGGAAAAAAGGCTTTATTTATGCGCTGCCACTCCTTAGCCTGGATAGTTGACTGTGAACAAAAGGTGAGGTGCAGCACTTTGCCCCACATTTATAAATTATCCACAGTTAATGAACTGAATGATAAATAATGAATCGCAGCCATCACTCTCGAGACCAGTGTCGATTGGTATCACATGTCTCCGGTTTTGTCTGACTTAATTGTGCCACTTTTTTTTCCATTTTACCTTGGATTTCATTTGAGGCGTAAAGAGTATGAAATTAAAAAAAAAACAAAACTTACTGCGTATCTGTCTCTTGATTTCCTTGGTGGGATCCAACCAACACTGCAGTGAACAAGTAAGATAAGAAAAGATTACAAGATACAATACAATCATCACAGCATCACCATTTATTGGTATGTTTCACTAAAAATTAACATTATTTTACAAACTTTGACAGCATTTCTCCCAAAGTGCAATATATATTGTCATGTATTCATAATAAATGAAACATGTCAAATAATGCAAAGAAAACAACTTGACATTCTTTTTTTTTTACCGTTTTAACCTCATAAGAGCTCAGAAATCAGTATTTGACGAAATAACCCTTTTCAATCACAGCTTATGATTCATCTTTGCATGCTCTCTACAGGTCTTTCACATTCCTGTTGGGTGCTCGATGCCACTTCTGGCGCAGGAATGCAAGCTGCTGAGCTTTGTTTGATGGCTTGTGACCATCCAGCTTCCTGTTGATCACATTCCAGATGTTTTCAACGACGGTCAGGTCTGAAAACTCAGAGTGGTCTTGTCTCTTTTCAAAAGCTGTATGTTCATTTTATTTACTTATTAGGGTTGTGCGTAAAAAAACAGATCCGTACCTTCTGTTCGTGGTTGTCCTTGTACATCAGACCGAAGTAGTCTTTTTCCATTAGATTAAGATGCTCACACACCTTAAAGAATAAGTACTGGCCCTTAGCACGTTTCTGCAGGGAGAGGAACAGACACAGTAGGACAGAGGTTAAAATGTGTGCCGTAAATCGTGGGGCGAAAACATTATCAGCAACTATTAAAATGTGTTTGCAGTGCTTCTCTTAAGTGTCACAAGTTTAACAAGTAATATGATGGTTGAAACACCTCTTATGAATGGTCTAGTGAGACACTGCTCATGCCTCGCTCCCTGTCTGCTCTTCTCTTTATCAATGCATCTCTGTTCCTTCTGTTTCATCTCCATCTGTTTCATTATTCTCTTGCTGTCTCTCCTCAGTGTCTCCATCTGTCTCTGGGCAACACATTCCTTCATGAGCCCGATGGGAGCCTTGGCCATAAAATCCTTCACACTAAACTATGACAATGACATTTAGCACACATTCATGGGTGCATGCACTCAAAAAAAAAAAAAAAAAAACCCACAACAGCGCCCTTCAGATGGACAGAAGGTCACAAAAAAGAGGGTGGAAAAGGGGAAAAGTTGAGAAAGAATCAAAGAATTAAATAGTGCATTTTTGTTCTTTTTGTTTTTTCTTGGCTTCTCAGAGTCCAGTGCACAGGCGCACACACAAAATGAAAATGGCATTATAGACAGACAGACGTACAGACGGGCCTGGGAGGGATGTGAACGTGGAGGGAAAGAGGATGAAAGAATGCATTTTTCTTCTTGTCCTGGGACAGCTGGAAACATCTGCGGTATTTTCCTAATACTTGGTCAAACACATGCACCGCCATACACACAGACGCATTCTGGACGCCCAGAGAATGTGACCTTTCACTATCTGTGCGTGTATGTGTGTGTGTGTGCCAGAGTGCCTTTTTGCAGGGCATTACCTAACAGAGCTGCACAGAGAATTCTGATTTTTGAGATATTGTGCCTCCTCCACTTCATAGGGGAACACTATTCTCTATCAAACAGTGCATTTCTGCCATTTGTAGTCATCACTGCAGTATCACATCAACACGGTGGTGCAAATGAAAATATTATTTTACAAGGGTAAAAAAGAGGCTTTAAACTGTGTCAAAAGGTTTACCACGCATATTACTTTTTTCAACAACAAAGCATGTGTGTCATAAGTGTACATACATAGGTCTGAAGACACCAAAATAATCATTAAATCTGCAATCACACTTTGACATATAGTACTGGATTTTACTTGTTTGAAGAGGTGTTTGTTCATTAAAGTCAGGTTACCATGTTGTTTTAATATAATTATCCTTCTCTTTAATCACATATTTAATAGAACTTGTAAAATAAATCACTTCTAAAAACTTTGATCATGGTCTACGGGATCTAGATGGTTTTATAGGCCTGCATAAGGGCAGTTTTCTTAGGTCTGCAGGGAGTTCAGTACATAAATGGTACAGTGAAAGGGAAGCTTTTACCCACAACCTGGTAGACCTCTGCTGCACAAACCGGTTCACTGATTCTGTACTGAGTCACTCCTGCTATGTATGACTTTAGATTTTACCTCATCTGAACAAAACTGAAGATAGAGTTTACATCTTGCTAACATTTTAAGGGTTGCACCCACTGAAACAGTTCCAACATATTTCCTATTTAGATTTGTCACAGTATAAAATCTACCACCAGCACAATATTGCATTAAGATATAACCCTAGCTAAGCCGGTAACATGACATTAATATTATAGATTTTACTACTAGTATGTGTTTGTTATCACATCCCAATTTCCCCTGTCCAGTGCTAAATGGTTATTATGTTACCCTATGTTGACATTAAAGCTATTTTATTTAGTTTGTGCGAAACAGAGTTCAAAAACAATTGGGTATTTGAGTTGCTCTGTAAAAACTATTAAAAATATTTGTTTGACTGACAGTGTTCTGGTGAGTTTAGATGCTCATAATAACACTAAAACATGTGAGATGTAAACAGACCCAGATGTGATGAAACACATCAATGCTGGCAATAATGTGTGGAAATTTTTAATATGTAAAAAAAAAACAAAAAACTCAACTCGCCACTTCTTGCTTGAAAATCGCCTGAGTTTTCCACCATGAAGATGATGTTAAGTTTTACTGTGCTAATGACAGGTTCTGCCAAAACATTCACTATCTGACCGGTGAAGTCTTTTGATCAGTTAACTCTGTTCTCACTCACACAGCGGTAAAACCACTACCTCGATCAAACTTTGGATCTGAAATTACACACTGAACACAACAACATAAGCTGCAGAGATGGCCTTGTCAGCAGAAAACACTGGTAGTTTTAAGAGCACTTCAGGGCTTCGGTTCCCATGGGAAAGGACTGCATGACGGTGAGAAAAAGAGGGGGAAATATTCTACATACAGCACAAGCAGACACAGTTTTTGTGCTGATTTTACCACCTAAGAAAGTCCCACCTCAAAATCAAACCTTCTCGTATGGTTGATCTTGTGATTCTCTGACGTCCCTGAACTACACCTGTCACGCCTCCACACACTCATCACGACATTTTCAGCTTCTCTCCATATTTGTAGAAATTTCCAGAATCATGCAGTAGGTAGAGTTCAGAGGAAGGGTAAAAATTAAGGTTCGACATATCATTTAGTGTGTGTCCTAACTTAAAAGAGACCCTATGTATGGCTGGACAGAACGGCCTTTGTTTAGGTTCCAACACACTTTGTCCCTTATCATAATTTGTAATATTATCAGACCTGTTTTATGTGTTTATCCCCAGTGCATCTGTGCTCAATTTTGGACATTCTACTTAAAATACAGTGGGACCTAATGAAGTTCCATGAAATGCTACTTTGATCGTGTGACACTCAAATCCTGCTGTAACCAATACTAATGAAATTCTTAGAAACGGCATTAAGACCATGTGACACTAAGGCTCTCCTTTGAAGGCACTATTAAAGGGAGGTAGAAAATGTCTGGCCGGGGCACAAACAACTAATCAAATGTGTAGTTAGGCATTACACAGGAATCATTTTATGCCATCAGTTAATAGAAAGGACAGATGGATGATAGAGGAACGGGTCAGATTGTTAGTACAAACTGCTGTGTGAATGTGTGTGAGGTTGTGTGTGTTGGAGGCCTGCTGGGCAAAACAGAAAATTTAATCTCTGGAATGCATTGTGCATCTCTCCCTCTCCCGAGCTAACTATGCCACTGTGGAGGGAGGGAGGGATGAGATGGATGGATATATATGTGTGTGTGTACTCCAGGACAATAGCACTTAGTTGCAGTATCAGCGTTATCTGTTGAGAGACAAAGCAGCCACTGTTCAAATGTCCGCAGACACATGGGCACAGTGATGGGCGTTGGCATACTGTAGATTAGAGTTTGCCTCAGTGAAAGGTTGCCAGTTTAAATCTCGGCACCAAAAAAGTCTACCCAGGGAAATACACATTTTCATATTCTAGGGCCCTTGAATTGGACACTTTTTTAACAACTCCAAAGAACCTGCACAGCCTCTATTCCAGGCAACTTCTCACCGAATGTGTGTAACTGTGAGGATAAATGCAGGACTACTTGCTAAAAAATTTGCTACATGGGACACCAATGTATATATAACTTAAAAACACCTAATATATAAAATATATTAAGCAAATGTGCAGTGTTTTGATTTATTGCATTTCCTCACTTCTCTAGAAATTAGAAGGCCGTTACTTAAAGCACGCTTGTATATCAGGAAAACCATTGTGTCTTAAAAATAAGGGTAGGGCCACATATTGAATAGTTAAACTAAAACATGAAACACATGTTCAACATATGTTCTAAGACATGAATTTGGTAGACATGACAGACTGATTTGCAGTTCAGAGAGCAAAAACCAAGAACCGCCTATTAGGAAATGTAAACTATTTTTAACCACTAGTTAATCTGTACTCTACTTCATTGCGCCACCAACTTTTATAGTAGCCAACATATTGCCAGTTGTCTGTCATACACAGCAAAATCATGAAATGCTTCTGATTATGTTACAAATGTGGACAGTCTTTATACAATTTATCAGCACAAAAAGATTTGACCGACTTGGAGAGCATGTGTGATAGCATGTAGCTCACTTATATTGCTGATTCTTATATGACTGACTTTGCTTTGTAAAAATAATGTCCCTGAAAGATAAAGTTGGAAATCAAGTTCAAGCCTCCTTTTTCCCTTTCCTCATGAAGTCTGCAGCATAAAATATCTTAAACATCTCAAAAAGTGTCTTGATACTTTATTCTTTGAACACCTTTAACATATTAAACATAATGCCTGTTGCATGAATGCTTACATACATACATGCATGTGTTGTTTAACACATGTTATTTTTTGCCCATTTTATTAAGTACTTTTAATTTTCTTGGAGGACATTGTAAGCCAAATTGTGTATTTTGCCCATGTGTGTATTCGAGGAAGGCCTTTATGCCCAATCCACTCTGTTTGAGAGTTATAAATGGTCATTTTAGTTTGCAGCCTTGTTTTGGTCCACTCCCATAATTGCTGTTTAAGTTATGACATTAAGCCGTTAACCTTTAAAGACCTAGAATTATTTTTGTGGCACAGTCAAATGAATTTTTCCTCTACATTTAACCTTTATCAAGTGATTTATCACCATTTATTATAAAATTATCCTCTGCATTTTCAATAAAAATAAAGTATTTTCCTGTATTTAATTTACTGATTATGCAGATGTTCATAAAAGGTCAATGTATAAAAACAGAAAAATATATCATTAACTGAACATAAAAAACAAGTATCTATAACCAGTACCATATGTTAAACTACATGTGTTTTACCGGTGAAGCAGTGTTGCAGGAGCTGACGGTGTTTCTGTGTTCACATCAGATTCTCTGAACGTGCAAATAAGACACATCTGATGCTGCTGAAAAGCTGAGAAACGGCATTTTACCTGAATTATTTCAATGTATTGATATGATTACTGGCTCAAAAGTTAATAAACTCTTCAGATCAGTAGATGCTTTGGTCACTGGCTGCTGTTTAGGTCTTTGAGGGTTAACACAAGCTCAGCACTTATTGTATCCATTTCTAACTTAAAGCCGTCTAGTATTTCACTGGACAGAATCCCTAATTCTTACAAGTCTTAACAAGGCTTTTATTGTGTGTTATGGAAAACTCACTTACAAGGTTCCCATACTGCACTTGTAGAACTTCAACATTATTTTAAAGTATACTATATAACATGCCTCAAATGAGTAATCCAGACCAACATAACACTGAAAATAACCAAATTTTATTGTTGTATTTACAAGTGTATGCTTGGTCGGCAAGTGCATTATGTGACAGCAAATGGGAATTTATCTGCACTTGTTCTTACCCTGGCTATTATGTGGAACTGGCCTTTATTTGTTTTTAATCAACCACACCCCCAGCCATTCCAGACACCGCTTTTATTTGAGGAAATACTGTCATTAAAATGAATCATTTCAAGGGATTTCTTTTTATAACTTGGGCATCTCATAAAGCACAGATGCTCTGTAAGACATTTAGCCCCGCCCACTGCAGCCTTTTTAATAGTAAATATGAAAACAAAGCCTGTGACTGCAGTGTGAGCGCCATGTGACAGTGGGAGTTTCTGTGCATGTATGTTTTGGATGTGAGAAGACTGGGGGGTCTAGGACACGTGTTCGTTAGGGAGTAGCAGATGCAGGAAAAACTAATCTGGTGGGACCCCCTATAATCTGCCAGGTTTGTGTGTGTTGTGGTCAGCAGACAAGCCCCTGCGGCGTGCTCTGCTTCGCCCTGCATTTATCCCCTAAACCACGCCCAAACTCCACTATGTGAGCCGATGCTTCTGCCATAACTGCACTTTTGAGTCAGAAAGTTAAATACCTCTACGCTCATGCACACAAACACATCAGATCCTATTAGCGATTACATCATTGACACAGTGGCGCTCACGTGTGGCCTAGTTGACCGGCGAAAGAACATAAGACGGACAGCGTGTCAATCCTTATTATCAGCGGACAGTCGAAACCCTCGTTCAAAAAAAGAAAAGGACTTCGACTTGTAGATGATCTCATTAATATGCATGTGTTCCGCTTATTTTTCCAAAGACTTTTGCCGAGAAACTTGAGGCCGACGACCTTTATATGAAGGATTCGTCTCGGTTTCAGAGCCTTTACAACCCTAGATAAAGTATTCATCCAGTCGCTCCTTCACCGACGATGAACATTTTAACTGGAACCGTGACAAATGTGTAAGTCCAAAAAACATTCTCCACAATGTCCACGATCTCTTTTTAACAATTTCACACGCATCAACCATCACACAATAGTCCGATAGAACAAACCACCAAGCAATACTGTCTCATCTAAGGGAAATGTGGGAGGGCTTTCTTACCAAGTTGTGTAACTCAGTGATGTTGCCAAAAATGTATATTCAGACACATTGAGTCACACTGTTAGTGCATTTAGTCCAATTGTTTTTATGCACATTTTCAATACGTGTTTAAAAACACCCGAGTGGAAAAACTGAAAATTATAAGAAGAGGAAAAGCTGGTGTTCTGATAAAAAGGTAGGTGCAATAGAAACAGATTTAGTGAATAATCATATGTATCTGAAGATGGGGACCGATGAGTCTTAGATGGGAAACAGCAACTCAGCACCACCTTTTGTAAAGAGCTGCAGAAAGGAATATTAGACAAATTTGCTGACAAACTGTAGAATAATGTATGATTCACATCGGTGCTTCAGTTCAGGGGGAAAAAGCTTTAGCCTGCCTCTGATTTTTTGAAATACTCTCTTGTGTCTTTCGGCTCTTCAGTCAACAGCTCAGAGAATATGTTGTTTTATGAAACACTATCCGATGATGAACCAACTCCTTATAATAACAGTACTGGATGGAAGCATGCAGAAGTTTACATATTGTTTTACTGACTGTCTTTTGGGGTCATGTTTATATAGCCTCCTGCAGATGCATGAAGCACATCCCGTTCTGCCTTATGTGTCAAAGTCTCACCTCCACCTCGCAGGTGAAGTCGGTCCCATCCAGCAGGGTCACGTGACACACCACCAGCTTCATCTTGTTCTTCCTCACCAGACGAAGAGGAGACTGGAAAACAGAGGTCTGGCCTTCTCCTCCTCCTCCTCCTCCTGCCTCCTTCTCAGCCGCTGCCTCTCCTTCCTGCTCTTTCTTCTGCTCGTTCTGCGGCTCCTCGGATGCTTCTCCCTCTGTGGCTGCCGTGGGCTCCTCAGGACTTTTCTCTGCACTCTCTTCCGCCTTCTCTTCCTTGGCAGGCTGACGGAAAAATGAGCAAAGGTGATGAAACATGCTAATGTGAAAATCAGGAAGTTAAAACCGTGACATGAAAAGCTGCGCTCATCGTCTGGTTTTAAAAAGCCTGGTTGAAATGTTTGAGAACTGTCCAGAGTTAGTCACATGGACCGCTGCTTTCATATTTCTCCTCAGAATGCGCCTCTTACCATGGCTTTCTGTTTTTCAGTACTTTCCCTCGATTTCACCAAGAGGAAAATGCAATACTTTGAGAATGCAGGCGTTTCTTTTGGCTTGATTGCTAAAATGGTGATGTCAATGGGCGGGCCTGAGTGGCCAAATGTGATCACTAGATGGAACACATGTGCTTGTGTCAAGGAGAATGGCTTTGTGTGTGTGTTTTCATCTCTTTTTCTTGGCACAAAAATGTGTGGATCCAGCTTCCTTTTTTTTTGGTATAAAGTGCAGATGAGGTCCATCATTAGATTTATAGCTCAAATTGCTTGAAGCAGTCTGCACAGTGTGTGTGTGTGTGTGTGTGAGGGTGTGTGTGTGTGTGTGTGTGTGTGTGTGTGTGTTGAACAATATGTGCCTGAAAGACAAAAGCAGAAAATTGTTTTGGGGAAATTACTTTCCATCAACGTACTGTTGGCTTTGGCAATAACTTCACCTCGCTGTAGTGGACAACATTCAACCCAGATGAAAACTCAGCAGAGTCAGTGTAGTCCTGATCAGGTAAACAACACAGAGGGACAGAGAGCACTAATATGAGTAGGGCTACAATAATGTGTTGATGTAATTGAGGAATTTGTTGATGTGTCCCAGTTTACAATCATCCCTAATTTTGTGAGGTAGCACTGCTGAGCATGGTGAAAATAACAAAACACACAGGCCACAGGACTCTTAATCTGTAAAGAAGATACATGAAAAAGAGGAACAAGGAGAAAGAAGAGACATTTAATGAATGTGAACAGTTGACATTCGGTTAAATGCTTACGTCAGCCACCAACTAACAACATGACTGTGTAATGTTCCCAGGCGATTAAGTGGAATGTGCTCCACAGTGCTTTGAGCCAATCCCCATTTTCGAGAAGAGCACCCAAACATTCAAAATTACTCCTAGTGCCTATTAGAGAAATAAACACCTTTTATTCATCAGCTGAAGCTGGTACTTATAGACAACCACACGTGAATATTGATCATAACTGTACCTGCCTCTTGCAGCCTTACTGCTGTAGTGTATTTTTATTTATTTAGTTAGTTAGTATTAGAATTTTCTTTCTTTCCTAGATTCTTTCTGTTTTGTTTTTTTTTAAATATCGGGCCAGGGACAACAGAAAACAATAAACCCCATTGGCTATTGATTAATGAGCACTGTTCCC
>JAPQRQ010000017.1:11730248-11740801 GCA_037367365.1 Apogon talboti
TAGGTAGGTACCAAGGTTGGCTTGTGCTGAGTAAGGTGATGACTAGTTGGTCACACACACACACACACACACACACAAGTGAAGACACACAGACTTATAGGGGATTGGTAGAGCACTGGCGGCCGCCTTAATGCTAGCCTGTCTGTATTTCTGTGTTGTTGTCAGTCATAGTAATGCAGCTACACACACCCACCACTGAATTACAAAAGGCACCTAATAGATTGTTACTGATAATATGGCACTAATGTTTGAGAAAACTGCATTAATATTGACCGCATCACCATAAGGACATTAATATAATGCATTAGAATTGAATTAAGCAAATCTAATAATGCATGTTTGCTGCAGACTCACACGTCAGCACAATCTTAGCAAAGTCCAGTCAGTTCCTTGGACAACTTGCCTATCTGTCTGTGAACAAGCTGAGCCTTTGCCATCTGTCAAGCAAGTATGACTTTCATGAGAATGTATGGGGAAACCCCCCAAACATGTATGTACATACAATACTGCAAGTAGAAAAAAGTACAAGAAGTTAGAGGGGCGTTATTATGAGAAAAAGATGTATGTAGACAGAAACAAGGGAAGAAAAAATAGCAGATATGCACCATGAAAAAACACATCTGAGTTACAATAATGATATCAAAGTACACTTTAAAGCCAGAGGTGAACTTGGCAAATACAAACATCAGCTCATTTTTCAGGTTTATATTACTTTCTTAACAGTCATTTATGTAGCAGTCAAGGATCTGCAAAGTTGTTATGCTAAATGTCCACAAATAGTGTTAATCCACACTTGGGATGAGTTCACCAGTCACACAAAATTCGACAAATTCCATTTGTAAACAGGTCGAGACCATATGGAACAAAACCCACTGCTTTGAGAAAAGTGGAACAACGTGCATGTGTAACTTCAGCTGTTGCTAGAAGCAGCATCGTCTGGAGACAAGGAAACGGACAGAGGCACACACACGGTCGTTATAAAACAGATGAAAAAAGGGCTTGAATGAAATGTTAGCAAGATTTCCATCAATCTGTTTCACGAGAAATCATCTACTACTGACTACAGATGTAGAGCAACAACCTAACGGAAGGTACTAGCTACAGAGAGCGTCCAACAGCAGCATACTGAGAGGGATGTTTGGACTGTTACCTAAAACACACGCTAACGTTAGAGTTAGCATGTTTTCTCTGAACTAACCGCCAACGGTAACTCACCGTTAACGTAACGCGACACCAGGAAATACAACAACGGCAGGCACAGATACCGTCCGAAACCAACCCTATTCAATGGGAAAATGACTTTCAACCCATAAGTCGCCCTGTTAATTAAACTTTCTGCATTTCCATTGAAGCTAACTACATAGAACGCGTCTGAAGAAGATGCAGCGGAGCGCAGAAGTACGTAGGTTGTGTGATGATAACAGGGATAATATGGAAGATAGATAGGCGCCATGAAGCGCCCACATCTAAGATATGACTGCGACTGAATAACGGATTCCTCTGGGAAGCTGGAGCTAGCTTGACTATTTCGTAAGACAGATTTTATCAACTGATCGAGTTCGTGCAGGTTAAGCAGCTGCATGTGTCTTCCCTGCAACATTCTGCTCAGCGACAACATAAATCGCAAAATATAGAGGAAAGCATTGAATCAGCCGCAGTCGCTGATGTATAAATCACGTGATTTAAAAGGGGGTAAAATTAAACGTTACCTGATGTTTTTTCCTACGATTTGTAAGAGTAACTTTTCCCAACGTGACCGCTCACTCTGTTCTCCTCCAAAAAACAGCGTTCGTCCCACTGTCTCAGCCTCCAAAAATCTCAACTACAGTCCACAGCGAAAATCTGGCGAGGGCTCAAACAGACGTGTCCATCATCCCCCAAGGTCCCTCCCATACAGTGAAAAACATCTTTTAACCGTCGTTCATTGGTTCAAATGGGTTACTGTATTATATTATGAGAAGTGATTGGTCAGCGGCGTTGTCCATTCACGTTGGAGGCACGTTCGATGCAGATGTGGCAATGCTAGTTTGGCGGGACAGTGCCCTCTACAGGACAAAGTGACTAACTGCAGCATATTGGCGGTGTTTTTCATTATTTTTTATTTATTTTTTTTCCCTCCACAAGATTTTTCACTCCAGATTTGGTTTCAGCACGCAGGATTTGAGGAATCTGGACTTTTGACGTTTAAAATTGCACTGAGATATTTGAAAAGATGCCCAGATGGCCATATTACTTAAATTTCTTAATTATACAGACAATAGTAAAGTTAAGAAAATATCTAAAACTTTTTTTAGGATTTACTGAGTTTTCAGATCTTTTCAGCGTGATTTGTAATGAATTGCATGGATTAAACTCAACTCTTTTGCAAGTGAGTCTTGCAAAAAAAAACCTTTCTAGATTTTATTTCTAGTAACTCTCCTATTGCCTACTAGGCTTTTGGCTTTTTTAACTGTTTTTCTGCACTGCCATACTTAAATTCCAGTAATAGGCTATAATTCTCCTAAAGTAAACGCTTTGTTCATCTACGGAGTTTACATAGCAATGCCGCAAAGTATCAACATCGTACGCTGCCAAAATAGCCTTTTGGAAATACAGCAGTGCAGTCATTTGAAACTCTTGATGAAGCTATAGTAAAAAGGACATCTGAGGTACACTAAAAATACAATTTTAACACTTTATTACATTCCATAGGATATATGTCACTTTAAATTGAGTGCCACATATTTTCTTCTGCACCAAAAAAGATACACATGTGCATTTGAGTAAGATTTACATTGGAAATTAACACTTAAAATCTTTTATCAGCTTACTTGTGATTAGCTTTTCTGCACACATTATATATGCAACCTAATGTGTTTGTCTGTCTCTCACATAAACGCTGTCTACTCTCAGAGACATACACAAACAAAGGACTTACTGGTCATTACATAAGTCATGGATGCATGCTGCGTGTAAAAAACACACACACACACACACACTGCACTTACATACATTGCATGTCCTCACCCACAACCAGATTACGGAAGCTCAAGTGCTGTAATTGGCTTTAGAGTGTAAGGCAGTGTGGAAATTTGACATCCACCAAAGAGGAAAGGTAAACAACCACATATACCAATCCAGCTCATAGTAGGATAATAGAAATGAATAGATAAATATAGAAGTACAAAATGTGAAACAATACATGGATCACAAAATAAAAAGGGTAACTGCAAGTTCCACAAACTAATAAGAACAGATGTTTTACAGAGAGACAATAAGATACACAAACTGATGCAGGTCCTATGTCATAATTGAATGAACTCGGCAGGCAGTTAGGATGTGTTTTAATGGACTCACCATTAGCAGAGCAGCATGGATCCAGCAGAGGTGCACAGCAAGTAAAGCAGACACAAATAAAAGCAGAGCAGAATATCAGAAATGGCTTTGAACGCTCAGACTACTTTCACATCAGCAGGTTGATTTTATGAACAAAATGAGGAATATCATATCTTCTAGTTACTTTCCAGAAATAAAACTACTTTTTAATAATTTAGTGGAGTCAGTAACCTGAGTCCGCCATTGTGAATCTATGAAAACAGCACCTGCAGACTGTTGTAAAAATGAAAATACATTCACTGTTTTAATTCACTGTTCTCATAGGTAGGATAATTCCTCTTCACAAAAAGACAGCAAAAAGCCACCTGAACTGTAGCGTGACAACAGACTGTCTCATTATATTGACTTATATCCATCCTTGCAGTGACAGGAAATGTGCAAAGGGTACATTTAATCACAAACAATAATACAGGGCTAAGTGAATTAAAGTCACCTCCCTCTGCCCCTGAAGTCTTCAGTAGCTCTTAAATTGAATTCTAACCTGACTGCAGCCTGTTGGGGATGAACACAGTACAGCTTGACCTTCATCTGCCTCGGTTTACAGCATAATAAAACACAATACACAGGATAATACCACGTCATAAACTCGCCGAAAATGTCACAGCTAGAACAGCCCAGTGTAGCAGAAACAACACGACTAGACCAATAAAGACGAGTAAAGTCTGCTCTTTCCATTTTGAGGCAGAATGTGGTTCTCTGGAGGTTTATTTTAGAATACACAGACATGCAGGTTTAATATTTAAAACACTAATAATGCCAAAATGAAAATAGCAGTGCAACAAACAACACAACATCCTTGCATCAGCAGCCACTCCAGGCTTTTCTACATCACTAATGACTGATGAGAAAGTCCAAAAAATGTACCTGATAACCGAACGTCCCATTATGCAAAAATAGTTCCCACACTGAGATTAAAACAATCACAGGGTTTGACTCCACTCCTAATCACCCTGACTTCACCTAAAGTCCCTCCCTCTCTCTTTCTATGTCCTTTGCATTCTCTCTCTCTCTCTCTCTCTCTCTCAAGTCCTTGTTTTTCCTTACAGAATCCCCTCTGTGCACTCTATGGTAACAAGCCTACACAAAAAGCTGTCACTTTGCCTTATGCCGACCTGAGTGGCTCACAGCGTCCTGCTGGTGTCGATAAGGTAACGCAGCACTGCCTGGTGTTAGCACAGGGATATGAGCTACACCGGGCTAGCTGTCCGGTTTGACATGGAGGCATGAGATCAAGCCAGTAGAGATTCTGTGAGGGGATTAGTGGCGAGCTCCTCTGAGGAGAATTACCGTGACAGAGCCATCTGGACAGTAAAACACTGCCCACTAGTCCCACTAAAGTCTGGCCAACTCTGTGTAGGTACCTCTGACCTGAGAAAACATTCATTTGTAACAACCATCAGGTTTAAAGATACTTAACCAGTCTTTACCTTACATTTCCTTTTAAAACACATTAAGCTTGAAATATTACTAGACTAATTTTGTCATAATTTAGCAGGAGTATCTTTTGCAGCACCTGAATATTCTGCAACCAACTGCATGTATCTTTCTTAACCCTCTCATGCATGAATTATTAATAATCTGTTTGTATTTTTGACATAAAACACATCCAATAAGATTTTTTTAAAATCATCTCAGCATAATACACCACTATCCATTGTAGTGGACTCCATGCATCAAAACTTTAATATGTCATAGTATTAATTTTTTAAGCATAAACACACAAAACATATCGCTGCCTTAAGAAAACCTTCCATTTCAGTGTAAAATGTAACTGTCCACTGTGATGAATGAAACAAAATGAAAAAAAACCAAACAAACATGCGGATTAAACTAGCATTCACAGTAAAGTGAGGGTAAGAAATATTAGAAAACGCAATAGCATCACAATTAAAAGTTGGAGTCATTGCTGTAAATAATGTAGCTTCAACTGCAGATTGAATGGACGTCCACTGCAGTAATGTCATGCATGAAAGGGTTAAAACTGACCCACTATCATCCAACTGTATCACACTGTAAACCTTCATACACCTAAAAGATACATGTGCATGAGTACATCATACAGAACTAGAGAATTCATTTGCTCCCTATAACCCCAGACGTATCAAGTGTAAAGAAAAAGCCTTCTAATAAAACCACACAAACGCATCATTTAACTTTAAAAGAACTCCTTCAAGTTAGATGTTGTAATCTCAAGTACAAATACAGCAAAAGTACACAACGTTTTAGCTCCTGCACAGCTAATATACATTAAACACACAAATGTTAAATTGTGTTTTACCTGACACCGGTGAGATGTTCGGTGGTCCGATATAAAGAACCACTTGACTGGACTGTGCTAACTTTCCCTGATTAGTTCTCTCGCTCTCTCTTTCTTGATGTGTGTGTCTGACAAACGCCAATACACTGAGCAAATACCTGTGTGTCAATTCACACCTGTTTGTTTTATGTCAACCAGCGGCTCTATCTCTTCCCCCTCCCTCTTCCTCCTACATGTCTTTGTGTGTGAGGTAACATTACACTCCAGGATCAGGTGTCTCATAAGGAAGACAGAAGGAGAGAGGGAGGAGGAAACCTGAAGGACAGTCACACACACGCATAACTATCAGAAGACGGGGGAATGGACAGAGGGAGAGGTTGTTATTTTTTTTATTATTATTTTTTGTAGGGTGTACCCATGGGCGGGGCCACACCTTATCAACCTCAGTAACGGGGACATGATAGGAAAATGTTTACTCAGAAACTTGTTCTACAGTTACACAATGGTACATATCCTTATCCGAGTGTGTGTGTGTGTGCATTAGGTGTGACATTAATGTAGAAAGCTAAAACAGGGAAACATTCTGCACATATGTATTTAAACATCCATCAGACACAGATTGAAGTCCAAATGTACAAATGACATGTGTACTTCAACATGTATGAGGTAGTTACACTTGTTCGGGATGGGTGATGATGGTTTTTCTTTGCAAACCGTAGCATGTCTCCTATGTTGTCTGAGAGATAGAGATTGTTTGAGTAGTGTTTAATAATGAAAACATAATTATTTGTGGTTATGCTTATAGTAGGAGTCAGGAGTGTAATATAAATGCATGAAATCATAATAAAATTCACCCTCTTTGAATTCTATGGTTGTACATATCATGGTATAACAATAATAATAATAATAATAATAATAATAATAATAATAATAATAATAATAACAATAACAATAATAATAATAATAATAATTAAAAAAGATTTTAAATGATTTAAATCTAGCTTTAAGTGTAAAACAATACACAATAGATCCCATTTTGTCATTTATTTATGACAAAATGGAGAAGCTGTGGATGGAAAAACTCAGTTTATCCACAGTTTCAACAGTGTACCAAACCACTTTTAGCAGCAATAAATCAAAGTAGTTGTTTTCTCTATGATTTTATCAATTTCTTACATCATTATGGAACAATTTTTGGCCCACTCTTGTCTACAAAGTTGCTTTAGTTCGTTGAGATTCGAGGTCGTTTATTTACATCTTTCTTAAACTCCTGCCACAGCGTTTCAGTCATTTCAGGTTAAAGTCTGAGCCACGACAACGCCTCGATTCTTCTCTTTTTCATCCATTCTGCCGTAGATTGGCCGGTGTGATGAAGATCGTCGTACAGATGGTTTCAGATTCGACTGTGGAATACTCTGGTGTACAGACGAGTTCATGGTCGACCTCATGGCTGCAGGACGTTCAGGTCCAAGCCCAAAGTCATCCCCCCTTCACCACCATACAACCGGTTCTATGGGTGTTTGTGCTGATATGATGCGTTTTGGTTTTTATGTGCATTATAAACATCTCCACTTCGGTCTTATCTTCCCAAAAGTTGTTCTACAAGTTCTGTAGTTTGTCCAGATGCACTTTACAAACCTATGCTGTGCTGTAGATGCTGTGCACCCTCAACTTTACATTAAAGTAGTACTGCATACAGCCACATTTCCATTGGTCCATACTACACTTTTAATTATCAATCAGCTTTTTGCCATGTTTGTGACGCATCATATACAGCTCCCGAAAAAATTTTGAGACCACTGCAATTCTTTCTAAAATCAGCATGTGATCAAAAGTAAGATGGATGGTCACAAGCCATCAAACAAAGCTGAGCCGAATAAAACAAAAATGTCCATTTTACTCAAACACATACCTATAAATAGTAAAATCAGAGAAACTGATAATTTGCAGTAATCTCTTAATTTTTTCCAGAGCTGTAGATATGGGTGATCTGGCCAAAATATCATATAATGATGAATCACAATTATATATCTGATTCCTGGAGGCTGTGTGTGAAGAATTTGTTTTGTGGTTATTTCACCGAAAATTCTCAATTTTGCATCATTTTGGATAAATATTGCTTCAATATTATGGCAAATATAAGAAGAAACATGAAACCAATCTGTTCAACGATGAAACATTTTTAGAATAAGCATGTTAATATTCAACATAAATCTTTTTACAGTCTAACACCATGTTTTCCTCTGTCTGAATCAGATTTAACATTGGAGTTCAGATGTTGGATTAGTGACTTATGGTACTGTACTGTCAATTCACTACTTCACAGTTTAATATTGATGGCCCAAAAATAAAACCTCCTATCTGGAAAAATACACTTTACTGAGAAAAAAAATAAACTTGTTTGTTGTTGTTTTCTTGCAGAGTGCCATTTGGAAACCAAATCCAATAAATTATCCACAGTTTTTGGACTATATTACTTCTTATAAATAGAATTGCGTAAGAAAACATTAAGATATTTTACATTTTCCCAAAAAAGTATATGTGTCCATTAGGAGGTTTAATTCTTATGCCATCAATATATTTACTATATTTTCACAAAGGAAATATTTGGTGTAAAATTAAGGCTATTAAAGTAAACTGAAGTTAGGTAGAACTATTATTAGGTAGAATAAGCTTATTATGTAAGAATTTAAAAATATGATAAAATGTAAGTATATGTATTTAATTTAAGAGAGACTATGCAAATGATAATTTTTGCTATAATCCTGCACGTTTTTATCTGAAGTTATTTAATACAGATGTTTATTGATGTGCATTGTCCCTACCAAAAGAACTAATACATAAATAAAATAAATAACTAAAGAGAAATAAAATTAGAAAAAAAGTGTACCTAAAAGTTTACCCTAAATCAAATTATGTCTGATACTTAAATTGTGTTAAGTATTAGTTACGGCAAAACATTTGTGTGCGCTGAAATTCGCCAGTTCAACAGCGTTAGGATTTTTTAAATTATTTCTAGTGTCATAAAACTTTATAATCTAGTTTTGTTTTAGCCCAGTCTTTCAGTAGAGATTTGTGCCCGGTTTGTCCTGCATGCTGCTCGTCAAACCACTAGAGGGCAGCAGTGACTCTTTGCAACTGTGGAGTCTGGTCTGAATTCACAACGGAGAAGTGAAACTGCAGCTCCAGTTTCACACATTCAAGAGTGTGATAAAACATTGTCTAAGAACACGGTGATGTGAACCAACCAGACAGCACATGCTTTAAACCTTTCAGCACTAGACTGAAGACTTTAATAAATGTGTCATTTAATAAAAATGACCCTAAAGTTGTTAATTAAATCATGTGGTCTGGATTAATGGTATTTCATTCTTTTGTATTTGAGGCAGCCACAATCAATGAAAAGTGCAGAAAAATGTGAGGAATTTGGAGTATTTCATGCCAAAAGACAAAACAGGAAATCAAGCCCCCAGTACAATAATGCAGCTGATTGTATTTGTGATAATTGAGAGACAGAAAAATTAGATAAATGGTCATATGTATGATGAACAATCTGAATATTTTATTAATCCCAGAAGAGATTATTTAAAATATTTTTTTCCATACTTATGATGTAAAAGACTCTGGATGTAGTGATAATTTAGAGTCAACTGGTTTGTTTCATTTAAACTGAGTCACTTTGCAATGTATTTCCTCCTGCTGTGATTCTTTCAGTTTCACAGAGGATTGTTTTGGTCACATTTTTCAAACACCGAGACCTAAAAATAAACATTACGAATATTGGGTCTAGATTTACATGTTTCTCCTTCAAATCTGAAACCTCCTATTGTCCAGACTACCACTATGTTTGTCCCAGATTAACTTCACACAAGTGTTTCCTAAAGAGGATGCACTTTTACCAGTCACCATCTAGTATCCATGGTAACCATTGCTGCAGCTTCCATAACCGTGGTCCAATCCCGATTCACCGGTGGTTAATTATTAGTCTACTATAGTCTTGCACCATTCTTCTGTGTGAACTAAGTAGGTGCAATGTGGCCCTGACAACATTAATCACACCTATCAAAAAAATAACAAGGCTTCTGTCAAACAAATGGTCGTGACTCCACCAATGGCCAACATTTCTCCACTCTGGTAAAAACAGTCTGGCTAAACCCTTTCTCAGCCTCCTGAGTCATCTGATATTGTTCTTTTTTAAAGCCAAAATCCTTTCACCGTGTTCATGTGAAGTTCTCTGGCTCACATTTCTTTCTCTGAATTGAGAATTAATTTTACTACTGGTCCGTCAGTGGTCACATTCAAATCAACAATTTCCGATGCTGCTCTGTACAATGGTGCACCGAAACTGAATAAACGGATTTGCATGTTTTCATGGACATGGGGAAACAAACTCATAGGTAAAGAACCAGGGAAGTCACCTTCCAACTACTATGTTCCCCCTAAAGGACCATTTTATGACATGTGAAATGTTTGTCAGTGAAGTGCATGTTTTGATCATTAGGTTAAAGGATGTAGATTTGAAGATATATATGTGACCATAAATATGGAGTCAGATTACCCACATGACATCAGGAAACTCTCCAGGGAAAACAACTAAAGCAAGACTGTACTGAGCTATTTTAAGTTCGAGTCTGATTTAGTGTTTTAATAATGTTTTGGTAACAACTTACTTTTCTTCTGCTATATTCAGAACTAATAAAAACAGAAAGGCCCTGTTGCAACTGTATCCATCTATCCATCCATCTGTCTGTCTGTCCGTCCATCCATCCATCCATTCGTCTGTCTGTTCGTCCATCTGTTCCTCCATCTGTCTGTCCGTTCATCCATCCATCCATCCTTCCGCCCATCCATCCGTCTGTCCGTCTGTCTGTCTGTCCATCCATCCATCCATCCATCCATCCATCCATCCATCCATCCATCC
>JAPQRQ010000017.1:11750495-11765326 GCA_037367365.1 Apogon talboti
AGATGACAAACTGCATTTTACACCAATTATTTACATGTATTGATAGGATTAGTGGATCAACAGGTATTAAACATTTTTTATGAATGATGTTAGTCGCCGATGGATGTTTGGGTCTTTAGGCTTAAAACAATAGTGTGTGTGTGTGTGTGTGTGTGTGAGACCAACCAAATACACTCTATATAGTTGGCATTAGGAAATAACATGTATTTATCCATGTTATGCATCAGATCAGTTATGAAAGCCCATCGCAGTCAAGCTAATTTGCATAGTTTTTCTCATTTGTTATGCTTTATACTACTGCCTCTTTCTCATGTGCAGGAACATTAAATGGTAAATGGATCAGCAACTGTGTACAACTATGTAAAATAGGATTTTGTGTTGAAAACCATCACAGACAACATGTCTCCACCTACATCATCACAAAAAGATATATTACATGAGTTTTTCATCAGTGGCTCTGCAGTATGATAATGACTTACTGTCTCCAAAATCTACTTACATTGTACAGTGAGTGGGCTGTTTGAAAGGAGAAGTGTTTATTCAGTGACTTTGCATTTTCCAGCATGTCTTTATCTGCATCTGTCTTTCTCTTTGAGGAGTAAGGAGATTCCAAAGCTAAGCTGAAGCGTTTTCCACCTCCTTTTCCCCTGCTCTTTACCTTTCCTCTACCCCTTGATGGTTATTTGTTATTCATTTTTTTAACATATGCAGACAACAGTGAGAGTTTTGTCACTAATCAGGCCCATAGATGGTAACTGTAGAGCAGAAATTAACCAGGAAATCAGTCATACAGTTACTATGTAAAACTATAAGACATTTTAAAGATTGTCTGGTGTGGAAGTGTTGCTTAAAACCACAGAGAATTACACATGTCAGTGACTGGTTGTGAACCAAATTTAATTCAAATTAGTGTCATAAAAATATCAGATTTTATGGATCAAGAAAAATTATCCCTAGTTAGTGAAGTGTTTCCTTTCCTCTCACTGCCTCTGTCTCCACTTCTTAACTTTTCTTTGTAACTTTTCATTCCTGTAGTTTTACTTTATTCCCAGTACAAAGAGTGATCTTTTATTTTGGCTCAACAGCAGGATGACATGAATTATCATCTTTGTCCATGACGCATTTAGGGGCGTCCTTCCAGGAACGGAAAATCCAATATCCTCCAGTTTTTGAAAAAAAACCCCAACTGAAAGGCTTTTATTTTGATATTCCATGATGAATTGCTCTCATTTTCACACTTTCCAGTTAACACTTCATAAAATGTCAAAAAAGTTAAATGAAGTTTTCTGAATATCCTGGTGTTTTTTTTCAGTGGTGGGGGCTGTGTGGGTCTACCGCTGCTGACTGAACGCAGAGGAAACTGATCGTCATTCTCTGGACCTCCCTGCAGCTCCAGGGGAGATTGTCAGATGTGTGCCCAGCACTTAAAGCCCCTGGCCCGGCCGCGGGGATGGCAGCCTCTGCCCTGAACCTCAACGGCCTCGGAGTCATGAACAGGTCAGTATTTGTTACTTTATATTAAAAAATTTCAATGAATATAAATTATGCAGCGTTATGCTACTGTTTACTTTAGTCACACTGGGTCAGTTTCTTACTTCCTTCTAAATACATACTGTTAATACTGTTAATAGAGATACATACTGTTTCATAGATATACATACTGTTATTCATGGTAATACATACTGTTAATATTGTTCATACATATACATACTGTTAATGCTGTAAATTGCACCTAATCATATTTCATCCAGTTTTTTTTTTTTCTTCTAAGCTCTATTTTTATGTTACTTAGTTAAATTGTAAAATTGTTTAAGATATTTTCTTATCTTTATCTTATTTTTTTGTTTTGTAATTTTATATTCGCTCTATTCTTATTTCTGTAGCAGTGGTGTTTGTAAATATTGCTGCACTGACTGGAGTTGCACTCCTAATTTCATTGTACACACAATGACAATAAAGGCTATTCTATTCTATTCTATTCTATTCTATTCTATTCTTTGTTACGGTTAAACTTGTAGGACTATGTTTTGTCATATAATAACTTAAATAATAAAAACTACAGATTAATGAAGAGGATCAGCTGCCCTTCATGTGCTTTTATGTACATTGAAGAAATGTATTTCCACTTTGTGACACATACAATGCTGCTGCTGTGAACCTTTTGATCTGTAATGTAACTTTTTTACCATCTGAATGTGGTTTGTTTGTAATCAAATAATCTTTATCTGGTGCCATTATTTTCCAGTCCACATACAACATGTTTTATTGTATGGTTTATTCTCCTCTCCTTGTTCTACTCATTTCTCCTTATTCAGTAGTAACCAGTTTCACACACAGCCAGGCTCCTCTAGTACCACTTCCCGAGCTAGAACCAGTCCAGTTGGCCGTCCCGTTCTGCTGGTTCCAGATCGAAGCACCTACTGCCAACTACTGGGTGGAGGTCTCTACAGCCCAACCAGTCCCAAGGTAACATAGGTCGAATTATTTGTAAACTCAATCCTTGATTTCTCACAATCAGCTTTTTTTTTTTTTTTTTTAACTAATCTGCTTTTGAGAGCATTGAATTTATGGCCATAAGAACCCAAACAACTGCAGACGACCAAAAACATATACTGATATAAACTGTTTAATACCTGTTGATTCATTAATCCTATCAATACATGTAAATAATTGATGTAAAATGCAGTTTGTCATCTTTTAAACTTTTATACTGACTCACCAGTACAACCCATTGAGTTTGATTAATGATAGTGGATGGACACACTGAGTTTATGTTCAATGCTGAAACAGTCACCTTTTCTTCAGTTTTCTCTGTTTTGTGTATAATAACCCTCAACTTTAATTGGAGCTTTTTATGATCATCTACATGATCAGTTAATTAAATATAGTAAAATACTTCATTTTCAATGAAAAACAGCAAACTACAGAGGATAATATTAGAACAAATGGTGATAAATGACTTAAGTAAGATTAAAATAATGACAAAAATACATTTGGGAACTGCCACAAAGGTAGCCCTGGGTCTTTATGGGTTAAGTTACAATGTCCTCCTGAAACCTTATGCATTTTTGTCTGCTGTAGGGGTCAAGAGTTTCACAGCTTTACTTAGAAAAAAAAATAATCACTGTCCATTGCAAAGGATATTCCATTAAAAAATTAACCTAAAAAAGCTGTTGCATCAGGCTTTTTCCAATCAAGGCAATTATTTAATGTTAATAAGCCAAAACTTTTGCTTTCCTGGGTCTCAGGAGGATATGACAACATCAAGTTTAATATCAGATGGATGGAATTAAATGTTTTTTTGTTTTTTTTTTTTTTTGAGTAAGCTGGATTTTTGCCAGTCAACTGTAGCTCAACCTGCACATTTACCTTACTTGGTATGAATGAATGGTTCAACTCTGCCCTCCTTTTGTGTCTCTCCACCACTAGACAAGTCATCAAACACGGGGTCGAACCTTTGTTTTCCCCACTTCGCCCTCCTCGCTCTCTCCAAGCCCCACCCCTCGTGCTCGCTCTCCCTCCCCGCGAAGCCCGGAGCTGCTCGGAGTCAATGTGGGCCAGCGGGTCCGACGCCTGAGCTCGCCCGGCGGTGAGGACAGAGGCGAAGCAGAAGGGCAGGAGGAGAGGGGAGGAGAGCCGGGCGGAGGAGAGAAGCGAGAGGAGAAACGACGCCAAGCACAGCTGCTGCAGATTCACAGAGAGCTGCAGAACGTTGAGGTGATCTACGCCCGCCTGCCGTCTTTGTCTATATTTAACTCCTCTGTGTCTCCATCTGTGTTTTCTGTCTCTTTCTACCCACATCTGTCTGTCCTCACATGTGCAGTCACTTCAGCTTATGTATGTTGATTAGTAAGATACATCCTCATCCAGCTGTAGGAGTTGATGCCAAAATTGACTTGAGTTTTGGAAGTTGAGCTGAACACAAAATTTCTGGTTATATGATCTATAATGTACCTGCTGCTTCAGATTATCTATAATGTTTTTGGATTTTTTATGTGTCTAAGTATGTAACAGTGTGTAACAATGTGTAAAGTCCATTAAAGTCCAATATGTGACACAAACACTAGCTTATATAAATGTGTTTATGAAATGCAACAGGTTACAGATGAGTAGTTCCTTATTAAAACGTAGTAAGTCACTAATATAATCTCTATAACAGGAATGTACTTTTGATTATTTCTTGTTTTACTTTTACTAGTGTTGTAAACTGGGCAGTAAAGCTGAAATGTCCAAAAAACAGAGTTAAACCAACACTGTACAGTGACATTAGATCCCTTCACTAGTTTCCACCATTATTTTTTTAACTGAAAATACTCAAATGTAATCCCTTTCTAATCCTCAACATTTTGATAACTGTGATTTAATTAAAACATTTTCTCAGCAACTGTAGTAGATTACAGTTATATTTATTTTGTTATTTAGTTACATAGTGCTGATTCCCAATTGTTACTCATGAAGACACTCTATTACTCTCATTGCCAGGACTTAATTAATGTAAAATATTGTAATATTGGGTGTTTCTTATTGTGTTATTTTGCCTGTGCTCAGCCATTTTTTTTGGCAAACATCAATACACCTGATAAACACTCTTTCTCTTCAAATGCATCAGGTTGAACATGTGCTGTTATGTCATGGAAGACAAAGTGCAGCTGACTTCATACAATTATCCTCTCTTGATTCTTCAGGTCAGAGGAAAAGTTGGTATTTTCGAGGCCCACATTTCTGGGAACCGTGCCCAGGTGCTCCAGCGCAGCCCTCGGTCTCCAAGACGGTCCACCGGTCAAAACCCCTCCCCTCCCAGTCAACAAAACGCAGAAGTCGAATGCCCAATGACCCACCCACAGGAGAGTAAAGTTCCCTGCGTTGTCCAAAATGGAAGAGAAAGGGAGGAAGAATCAGCAGGAGAGAGGAGAGGAGGAGGAGAAGGAGGAGGAGGAAGGGATGAACGTGAAAAGGACAGCAGTCCCTCTAAAACAAACACAGAGAACCAGACACTTGGTCAAAATGGCCGCTCTTCAGACATGGACGTGCAGACTCCCTGTTTAAACTTTATCGTTCAGGAGTCTCCTGAGACATTAAATCCACATTCAGTGGCAGATGGAGAGAAAAAAGAGGGAGAGAAGGATGAGGATAAAGGCAGAGGGGAGATAGAAAACAAACAAGTGCTGCAAGACGAAGGACAACGGACAGAGAAAGACACAATGAGAGAGGATGAAGAGGTTCGCTTGCATCCTGAGACGTTGCTCCAGGCAGAAACACACAGGTTTGATGTCAATCCTGAAAATCCCATGATAACTCAGGTGCAAAGCAGTGACCACAGCCCCTGTTTGCTGGACATCACTGCTCACACATCCAACCACTCTTCCTCCGTTCCCCCCTCCATCCCCTCAGTTATAATCACTGACCATGGTTTAGAAAACCTGCCTCCAACTTCTCAAGGCCCCGGCTCAGACCCGGGACTCGCTTGCACCTCGAGCCCCAGCTCTAGCCCCGTCCCCGGCCACAACTCCTCAGCTCGCTCCCTCAGGAAGCTGTCGTCCTCCTCGGCGTCCTCGGCCGGGTTTTCCTCGTCGTGGGAAGAGTCGGAGGAGGACATTTCCAGCGATACGGAGAAAGGAGAACAACTTCTCAACCCTGCGGTCCTCAGTTCTCAACAGAAAGCAGTAAGTACAGCCAGGTGTGATGTGACAGTGTGTGTGTGTGTATGTGTGTGTGTGTGTGTGTGTGTGTGTGTGTGTGTGTGTGTGTGTGTGTGTGTGTGTGTGCTAGTTTGTGGTTCTGTATCAGTGTTATGTAGTTTTAAATGGCAGTGACCTTTAGGGACTGTATAGGACCACTGCAGAAAATGTCACATGTCGTCCATTGTGTCAAAGTAATAAGAGAATTAGAGTGTAGTCATAAATACAGTTGACTTTAAACAATTTTAGAAACTGAGTGTACCAGATGCTTCTTTTACGTGTTGTTTCAGTTTATTGCAGTTTATCCAAAGGACAACAGTCGTGGCTTGAACCTGAGACCAATGGAAAAGTCTCTCAAACTGTGATAGTACCACTGATGTTGGTTCCATTGAAAAATAGAAATACCCCGTCAGTACATTTTTTCCAAGTCAGTCTAGACTCTTTCACTTGATTTTCAGCCACTAATATGTGAACTAGTGGTATTGTTGTGAATTAGTCCTGATATCGAAGGCTTTAATATTAGCCATGTGGACTAGCTTGAGTCCAACTTTCTCAGCTTCGCTTTACCGCATATATATATTATTTTTTTCCTGACAGACAGCTGTGGTAAAGTTTCACTAAAAAGATTGTCAAATAATTTTTTTACATATATGTTTAATGGATTTTCCCATTTCTTAATTATAAGTCCCTGCTTTTTAGCATAATAAAGCTATATTGGTTAATGGCAGCGGCTAGCCTGCTAAATAGTGTGACTACTTAGCATGTTTATGCATTTCACAAACATGACACCAGTTTTCACCCTTAAGTTTTACTGTTATATTATGTTATTAAAACAACTATGTGTGTTGATATTCAGCATGTAGGTAAAATTAATTGGTAAACTTTGTTTCCAACTAAGTATTGTTGCAAGTTAGCCTTAGCTTTTCCCTAGCTCCGCCTTGTTTTCCAAATATGGTCACTCCTGGCTCCAAAAAGCTAAAAGTAGGGGCCAAAATGCAAACTACAGGCGTCAAAATGGTAGTGCACAAACCAGTGGGTGTTGTCATGGTAGCTATGTCCACTTCTGTTTTACCATCATGATTTGATCATAATTTTTAGCAGCCTTCTGGTTTAATTTTTGCTACAGGCTCAGGTTTTACACTTTTACAAAAGTGAAGAGGCTGTAAAAAACTGAGATCACCTTCATAGGAACTTGTAATGTTTTTTTTTTTAATCACTGTAGATAGTCTACAAGGTAACGGTTGGGTATCAGTGCTCAAACCCCAGCTGGTTCTTCAGAACTGCTAGTCTTGTGAGATCTTGGAAGGAGTCTTGATGTGGGTCCTTCACAGCCCCAGTGTGTGTGTGTGTGTGTGTGTGTGTGTGTGTGTGTCTGTCAGTATGCTTGTGCGTGAATGTGCCTGTGCATGTTACTGCTTGGTGCTCCTGTGTCAAATTGGCCTGAGCTCCTTCCCTGAGTAATGGTTGACATTCACAGTAACAAAGCTAGCTCTGTGCCCCGACCTGTGTGTGTGGAGGTGTGTTTTAGTGTGTGGGTTTGCGAAGGTGTGTGTTTTGAGCGAGAGCGCGGGCGATAGAAAAAGGGAAAGCAAGAGAAAATGCCAGTCACACACACTTAGGCTTTGCCTGCGTTTGGATGCCGTTCAAAGTGGAGGCTGAGGCCTGTTTGGGTATGTGTGTGTGTAGGTGGGTGGGTGGATGTGATTTTATTTGTAGCCAACATTAAGTTCGCGAGGCCATCTCACTTCTGCTTTGAAACACGATTTAACGCAGGATTGTATAACTGACTTCAGCAGTGTTTCTAAGACATTGTGCCAGTCCCAATAGCATCCATTTATTTGTTCCTCACACTGGAAAGATTTTTATTGTTCTTGGCTCGAGTAGAGTAAGGCTCAAGGCTGAACTGTAATGAATTAATATTTCTTTTAAGCCATATGAAGTAGTTTTTTAAATGCAAAGGACACTCTTATAATCCCATATGGAATCTGCAAAAAAAAAAAGTCCACAATTGTTAATCCTGACAGGTTACAGTTCGACAACTCCAGCAGCACTTGTAAACAAGAACTTAATATAGACATATAGTGCATTTTGGGTACTGGCCTTTATCAGGATCATCAGGAAATGCATAACCAGCTCTATTAGATTAAAATATAAAACATGAAAAAAATACAAGGAAGTAACCAATCCTGTGCATCCATACACTGACTGACAAATAGGGTAAGTGCAAAGATGGGTTGGGTATATACATTCTGACAGGTGACAGGGAAAACTGAGATATTCATTCAGCTTTTATCTAAAGCTGTAATGTGTAACTTTTCCACATTGAAATATCTAATCGTGTTGATCAGAGAATCTGTAGTTTTGTTTCAGATAATGGCCCATTTTATTGGTCATCTAACGTTACTCGCTGCTGTTTCATTAGAATGAAATGATGTAACGTGAATGACTAAATGTCTAAATGTAATGTGAGTAGAATGTTCTGCCTCATTGACGTTACATTGATTTTCATAGACGACTACTCCCATCGCCGCAGGGTGCTTCCCGATATCCTGAAGCTGCTTGTTTTGCTATCGTTTTGATAGAGTGACACGTAGCGATGTAGTCAGAGTAAATGTAATTAAAACAGACTAAAACGACATCAGCTAGTAATAAAATATGATTAAATTAAAAAATGTAAAAATGAATGATTTGCGCCATTTATTTCATGGTGCAGGCGCAGATAAATAAAACCTGGATTTTTCTACAGTATATTTAGTGTCTCCACTCCTGCAGGTTGCATGGAGCACAAACAATTTGTTTAAATTAATTTGGCTGATGGATTTGAATAGTGTTTGTATTGCTATTTGCATATATCCGGCGATTTGTTTTCTTTTTCTTTTCTTTTTTTTTTTTTGATCCACAAAGGAACATAAGTTTGTGTACTGTATGGTGGTTGCACCTCAATGAAAGATAAGCATTAACGATACTTTTACAAGATGTCATCTCTGCAACTCGTGGTAGTTCCTGATCTGCAATTTAAGGAAACCTGGTGTATTTGTGCAAAACGCAAACAGGCACAAATACATAAAGTATGCTTGATTGTGTGGGAGGTATGCAGGAGAGAGGAGATGGAGGCTGGAGGAGGAAGATAGAAAGAAGAACAGACCGGCAGCAAAAAAGTAAAAAAAAAACAAAAACAAAACAGCACAAGGAGAAAAGTTGTAGCACAGCACCTGTATATTAGTCATGTTTTCTGAAATCGACACCAACAGGGAGATATCACATCATCTCAAAGCTACGTAATATAAGAGGAATCTGACCTTTATTTGCCATAGAGTAAAAAACAAAAGAAAAGCTTTACGTGAAGGACTATACTTGTAAATCAGTTAATCCTTTCAGTAAAACCCAGCATGACTTTTTAATTTATTTTTGCATTTATTCTTAACCCATCTGCTCTGCTACGGTCCTTAGCTTTAGGATTATCTCAATTTATTTTTTAACACACACTCATACACTTTGCTAGAATCTGAACAAAGCCATATATAGACACTTTTTGGCAGATCCTTTGACTTTTGGGCATCTCTCCAAGGTCGGAAGGCATGTAGGCTATGTGCTGCCAGTGCTATCCCTAGTTCTGGTGAATTGACAGTAAAATGACACCTGCAGTAGATAGGAATCAGGGTTTTGGGGGTTTTTTTGTTTTGTTTTTTTTTTGTTGTTTTTTTTTTTTTTTTACAAAATTTCAGTTAAATTTTATCAAATGAAGAGAAAGGCATTTGCCAGCAGTATTGTTATGCACTTGGCAGACACTTTTACATGTCATATTTCAGCTTTTCTGTGTAAAATGTGTGTGTCTGTGTGAATAATAAACTCCAAAAACATCCATGTAGACAGATATGGGAATAGAAAACAACTAGAGATTAGATCAAAGCTGCAACTAATGATTGTTCTCACAGTTGATTGTTTTTTTTTTTTGATTAATTGCTTAATGTTTGGTACATAAAATGTCAGAAAATCATGGAAAAGTGTCTCTTAAAACCCAAGATGATGCTTACAAATAAAAAAAAAGCAGTTTACTATCATAGAGGAGGAAAGAAACTATAAAATATTCACATTTAAGAAGCTGGAATCAAATTTGTAACTTTTTTATCCCTTAAAAATAGATAAAACTCACTGATTAATTGTTGCAGAAAAAACAAAATTTGCTGTATTTTTCACTAGATATATTCACCTTATAAAAACATTTTATACAGCTTGTAAATTGAGAAAACCCAGCAGTTTCATCTTCGGAAAGATTGATGAAAGAAATTGAAGTCAGTGAAGTAGAGTTTACAGTAGGACGCAAACGAAGGGCCGTAAACCATAAATGATGCAGAAGGTGTGTCGTTACTCAACATGTTTGTTAGGATCCATGACATTCCTGGACATGTTTTTCACACCTCTGGCATTTCAAAACATACATCCTTTACATAAACAGATGTGTTTTCTGGAATGAGGACTACACCCATATTGCACATATACATACACATACACTAACACACCCTCTGTACACACCACTATATGACTTTTACTAGTTGCACTTTGCAGAGCGGCTCATTACACATCACTGTAAATACACAGAAATCCTCGCACATGTCCAACTGGATGCACTTTGACTCACATCTCTTCATCATTTCCCTTTGACATGTAGTCACACACTGAGCCACACATTCATCTTCACCGCTTTCCCTCCGCTAATCCAACCGGGAATCTAACCTCACCTCCAATACCAAAAAAAGAGTTTTTGAGGTGGACAGTTGTGAAAAATTCACTTTTATGTCCGCAACTGTAATTCAAGTGGGTCGGAATAAAATATAAGCACTCAGACACACACACACACACACACACAGAGTGTTTGTACTGCAGTGGAAAATCTTCACTACCACGGCGGCCAGTTGCCTAGCAACCCTGTGACGTCAATCTGAGTTTCCCTCTCACAGCTGTATGTGTGTGAGACAGAGTCAGTAAGTTAATGGGTGTGTGTCTAACCCTAGTTTGTGTGTGTGTGTGTGTGTGTGTGTGTGTGTGTGTGTACCTACTTGGTTTACTGCGAGAGGGGAAACACCGGTCAATTCTGTATTTGGTGTTACCGTGTAAGGTTGTGCGCTCCTGTGAGAATGTGTGCATGTGCATGTTGAAGTTGCCCCGCGAGTGGAAGTCAGGAGTCAGGACGGCCCACAGCTACTTGAGCTGACATTTTGCTTGAAAGGGTATCGTTAGTATTAGATTCAGCGCCGAAGTGTGGTTTCACATGGTTTCAGTGCTGTCAGAGTCGCACTGGGGAAACCCTGCTGGATGTGATACGTGAATACGACTGTTCACGCAGAAAAAGGGATGTGTAGTAACCCGGAGAGGAATTGGAAGGTTTCACTTCTAAACACAGCAGCGTTTAATTCACTTAATTACTGTGCACTTTTTTTTTTTTTTTTTTACATCACTTGTTATTGGTATATAACAAAAACAGTCTGGGATCAAATGCTGCGGCGGTTAGTGAACAACATTAGAAACCTTCAAATGCTCTTCTGTTCAGGGTGTTTTTGACTGGAGGCTAGATCTAGAGACAGATATGCTATTTAATGTTCCATAGTGACCTTAATTTGGAACAAGTCTTCCTTATCAGACCACATTGTAGTATTTGCTTACACCGTAACATCACAAAAATGTAACCTTTTCTTTTCAGATGGCGCCTATTCTAGCTTTTTTTTTTTGCAAGACAAATTTTTCCACTGGACCACTGTGATAGCATTTGCTAAGAGATTTATCATGCACTTTCCAAACATCTACTGTAGTGCACGTTCTTCAGCTCATATCGCACCCCATGCAGTTCAGTTTTTGCATGTGCATATGTGTGTCAGTCTAAACTTTGCAGACTCACACAGTTGCAATATTTGTATCTGCAAGGGGACCTTGTGGTGAGTGATATTTGGCTTGTTGTTTCCTCAGTGCCTCTCTGTTGAAAACATCAGCATGCCTCAGTGTTTCCCCTGCTTTTTCACACTACACATTTGTAACCCAGTCACCCTTTGCCCCAAGTTTTACCAATACCATTGCTCCCTGCTTGGTTTCTTCATAGAAATGTAAGCTTTTGTACTTTTGCAGAACCCAAATTAAAAGCTAACACATATTCTTTTTTTTTTTTTTTTTACACAAGAGGTTTAACATATTTTATAATAACTCCATAATGGAATCAGGCAATGTATAGAAACACAGGGCGTATCAAGGCATATTTACAAAAACCGAAAATGATTATGCGTATTTCTAGAGACAAGTCTCAGTTGATATCATGGGGCCAATAAAAACTCATCGCTTCTTTCCTCTGTGTTCTTTCTGTTGTTTACAGAGGGCAAGGCCTTTTTTTCTTTCTGTCTTTTGTTTGTAGTCAGCGGCGGATGTGGAAAATACAGTCGCTGAGGCAAGCGGCAACCCCCCCCACTTCCTGTCTGCAAGAAGTTCCTTCGCTTACCATTTCCTCTCTCTCTCACTCTCTCTCTCTCTCTCTCTCTCTCTCTCTCTCTCTCTCTCTCTCTGTCTCGCTCTCTCTGTCTCGCTCTCTCAATGGAAACTTTGCTGCTCTTCTTGTCATCCAGCTGGTCTGGGGTTAGAGATAGGGGAGAAATGAGCCACAAAATGATCAGAAATACACAGAGGAGTCTAATAGAGTTGAAGGCCTAACCAAGACTTTGCATTGCCATTTATGTCCACCATCACTATTTCCATGCAATAAATGCCTGGTATAATTTTTTATTTTATTTTTTTTGCATGCAGCTCACGAAAATGGCTCTCATATATTTTATTTCTATAGGATATAACTACATAATTACCAGCCAATGCTATTATATAACCATGTAAAACTGCCCATGAAAGATCAAGTGTTTGTGTTTGAATAACTGAGATGAAAAGGCATCATTAATAGATTATATTAATAGATTTATATGTTATCTTCTTGAACTGCTTTGCTTAGTGGTGTGAAAATATAACTTAGCTTTTTTTTCTTGTTAAAATAGGAAATCAGTATAAAAAAAACCTCTTTCTGATTATTTATTGAATGCAAGCATGCAACAACGAAGTAAATGAGCTCAATGTGGAAGGCATGCGTTTGAGTAATTATTTCTTGCTGGAGACACGTTTCTTTCTGTGGGCGTCTGATGATTGACAGTCAGGCGTAGTGTTAACGGTCACACACAGACACACACACACACACACATTCACTTCTTTACGGCTGCTCTATGTGTTTATTTTCGCGCATCTTTTAACACAGGCTATTTCCACGTCTAGCCGGTTTTCTCACTAAATGAACAACAGCAAAACCGAGCGCCGGTTATTTAAGGCCTGACACGTAAAATCAAGGTTAAGTTTTATTTCTGTCACTGTTAAAATATACAATGAATCATATATAATAAATAACATAACAACCCACACTGATTGTCTTTACAACCACATCTACGCAAACCATCTATTACCTTTATAACACGTTCACATTACTTGACTTTCCGTGAACATGCGTTATCTCCGTGTCACACATTTAGAAACACTCATGCAAATTGACAGAAGGTGATATCTGTCAGCATCACTGCACAGCCTCAGAACCACTGTAAGGTAAACACGTCTAACTACAGTAATTATCCGTATCTATACAAAACAGAACATTTTAGCATGTTGTATAAATATAGATAATATTCTGACATTTTTATGGACTCAGTTAGTTCCACTTGGCCACAAATGAGATGTAATATGTGATGCAGCTCCATCAGACCACAGTGGAATATATGGAAGTGTCTCTTTATAACGTCTGCTTTATTTAATTTCAGCTTTATTTGATTTGTGTATCTGCTGTTGTGCATACAAACTTCCCTTGTGGTAAAAAAAACCCCAAAATATATGTATATGCTATAAAAGGTTTTTACAAAAGAAATCAACATGAATGGAGGCCGTTCTCCTAAAGCACTGGTGTCAAACATACAGCCCGTGGGCCAAAACCGGCTCACCCAAGGGTCCAGTCCGGCCCATGGGATGAATTTGTGAAATACAAAAATTACACTGAGGATATTAATTAGTTCAAGGGCCACATTCATCGCAATATGATCTCAAGTGGGTCAGATCAGTAAAATATTAAAATAATAACCTATAAATAATGATAAATTCAAGATTTTCTCTTTGTTTTAGTGTAAAAAAAAGGAAAATCACATGAAGTATGTGAATAACCTGAACAAATATGAACAACCTGTAATGTCTTAAGAGAAGCAATTTTAACAATATTCTGCCTTTTACTAAATGTTTTGCGTCTTTGTAGATCCACTGTGATCTTTAAGTTGTAATGCACATGTGTAAATCATAAACTGAGGCATAATATTGTTAGAATTTGATTTATTTTTCTAAACAAATTTGAGGTTGTTCATGGTATTGACATTTTTTTTTGAAAGGATAGTTTGTAGACGTAAACATTTTCACAGTGTAATTTTACATTTTTCACTCTAAAACATGCAGAAAAGTTTGGAGTTGACATTATTTATTATTATTATTATTATGGCTATTATTTGACTGGATCATATTGGGCTGAAGGTGGCCCCTGAACTAAAATGAGTTTGACACCCCTGTCCTACAGAATACATCCTCATCTGTCCTTATAGAACAGTCACTAAAACAAAAAGTGAACCTCACTTTCAATATCACTCAAAACTCACACAGAAAACTGATTCTGTTTCCCTAAGCATGACATTAAACCTGTTTTTTATGGCTGATTCCTGAAATCAGAAACACTGAAGTCGCTCTCTATGAGACAACAGTTTGTGTTTTGTTTTGGACATAAGAGGTTTCCGTCCAACAGCGATGGTATCCTCTGTGCTTTCCAGTATGGACTAGTAAATAAAATAAAGGGCCCGAAACTGCTTTGATAAAGGCCCTAAAAGTGTGAAAATATGCTCCTTTTATACAGCAGTGCTCTTTGAAATCCATGTTAAAGTTTTAAAATCTGCCAAATATTTGGGAACCTTCCACATATAGATTTCTCTCTACATATGAGAGAAAATGATCTGCTAAACTCTAATAACACTAAAATAATGTAATGTATATACGTGTATATATAGTATATGTATGTGTGTGTGTGTGTGTGTGTGTGTGTGTATATATATATTGAAT
>JAPQRQ010000017.1:11834051-11846362 GCA_037367365.1 Apogon talboti
ACAATATACACTCTTAGATTCTGAGGTGCACATGCCACAGAAAAACCCATTACTTATTCCCTTGTAATATTCATATCTCCATTTGACGGCTTAAGGGAAATCTGAACGTATGGTGAATCACTAAATGCAAACAAAACTAAATTACTTCACACAAAAGAACAGCAGACGCAAACTCAATTTCAACTTTTCTGCCATAATGCGACAAACGTGGTTGAGATTATGATTCCGCAGAGCTGTCAATATGAAGATCTGATATTCTGGTGGTTGTTAATTAGATGTAACGCTCCAATAAACTTAAATATCCCAATATCATCCACGAGTCAAAGGCGTATTAAAGTCTGAGCCGGTAATAATGAGCAATGAGTCGTGTTCAACAAGGCTGTAATTGTACAATCTTGAGACCATAGATTTGGTTAGAGACGTGTTTTATATTTGTTTATTATGCGGATTCACTGGATTGAACATTATGTCCCAGAGGCAGAGGTGAGAGATCAGTGAATATTCAATGGAAGCTTTTTCTCTTCAATTATTCCCGACTCTGTGCTCAGTGATTGTCAGGTTTATTGGTGAATTGCGTGCTAGAAGTAAACAAGTCAATTTTATCTGTTTCTCAAGGGCTTTGCATAAAAAAAAACAACAACCCAGAGTTTAGAAAAGACTGTTTAATGTATTTATTTTATTTAAAGGGGCTATATGTAGTATTTTTACTTTTAAATATAAAAAATCACCTCAGAATGTTGGGAATAAAGAGCTCTGAAGTGATGCCAAAGATGCTCTTTCAATAATTTCCCTCCCAGATTTATAAAGTATTCTGATTCTGATTCTGATATGAACTAAATGTATTGTTATTGATGGTCCAGGGATTTATGTGACCACTAGAGGGAGTAGTGAGCCACTCTGCCAGTCTCCCATGATGAGGAAAACTAACACCACAGCGCCTTTGACCAAACCACCAGAAAGTGACAAGATGGAATGAGAACCACCAAATAACACCTTTTAGAGTCAAAGAAAGTGACAAAGTGATAAAATCTAAAAGCACTGTTTGTTTTTTTCACCATTGGACACAGCTCTAAATGTAATGAATGGAGTTTGATGATGAAATCACAGCGGTTTTTCTACACGGGTGAAGGTATAAAGTTATTATGTGAACGTCATATGTCCGTCGACCCACGGTTCAGACTAAACTGTGACAGATCTGACCTGTTTTGGACGATTCGAAACAGATCTTTTAACACAAACTGCACAGAAAACAGATGTGATTTGTGGTTTTACCATCTAAAAACAGAGCTAAGCTAACAGAGCTATAATGTAAACTATCAGCTGATGTAGCACATGAAGATTAACCGGCTATGAGCTTTAGTTTGAAGAAGAACACTTGATGATACCATTATACAGAAGTGTGTAAACAATGAACTTCATACTTTATTCAGTGAGTGATACAGTCTGTACATACTGGTTTTGGCAGTCATAAGTGTGTTCTGGTACTGGACTACCCCCTGGTGTTGAGAGTATGCAAAATCAATACTACACAGAACCCCTTTAACCCATAAAGACCCAAACATCCACTGGTGACCAAAACCATCTACTCATCTAAAATGTTTAATACCTGTTGATCCACTAATCCTATTATTCCATGTAAATAATTGGTGTAAAATACAGTTTGTCATCTTTTCATGGTCAACAGATATGACCCATTTGGACATTCAGAGGCTCCGTAGTTACCATGGAAACACCGTCATTTTCTACAACACTGATTCACCAGTAAAACCCATGGAGTTGGATCAATGACACTGGATGGAGACACTTATTTTATGTTCAGTTAATGATAGATTTTGCTGAGTCACTTTTTCTTCAGTTTTCTGTTTTTGATATAATAACCCTTAACTTTAATCTTAGCTTTAATGCACATCTACATGATCAGTGAATTAAATATAGAAAAATACCAGATTTTCACTGAAAAAAACGTCAAATAAAGAAGATAATATTACAATAAATGGTCATAAATCACTTAAAAATGTTCAATGTGGAGAAAAATCCATTTGGGAACTGACACAAAAGTAACACTGGGTCTTTATGTGTTAAAGATGAAAAGATAACACTGTATATTGTACCTCCCAGCAAAAATGTAACAGCAGTAATAGAGAATGTATGGAAAGGCCACTAAGACAACCTACAGGCTACAGCTAAAGCCAGTCTGTGAAATCTACCAACAGACGAGATGCAATGAAACAGATAAGAAAGTGGATGTGAAGCTGCACCAGGCAGCCAGGCGCTAGTTTAGTGGCAGTGGACTCGCCGCTTAGAGTTTAGTAAAGTTTTATGAATCAATTAGTAGAACACACCTGAATCAGAGATGTTTATGTACATGTGTTTTTTCAACCAGAGACTAACAAAATCCACAAAACTCACAAATTAGGATCTTAGACCAATTAAAAGTCTGTTCTTACTTGTAGTCACTTTGTATCTATAAAAAAACTGATTTTAAAAATGACTCCTAAAGTTATATTACAAGATGAGAACACACTGGGCCTCATAGAAGGACATCTGCATATTCTTACCAGGACTTTTCTTAATTTTTTGTTTTTTAGGCATAAAACAGGATATGAACAAATTGTGAAATGCATGCGGTTTCTAACTCAAATGTGTCAAAAGAAAGAAAATATACAATACTTTGATGAAAACTAATGGAGATACACGTGAAAAGCTCGGGACCATTTGAAAATTGTGTTCATACCTGAAAAAAATTGAAAAAAAAACCAAATTATGATTGTGGAAAATTCTCTCAAATCACTCTTAAGTGGCATTCAAGGACACATTTGTTAGTATGGATGCTTCTAGTATGAGGCTCATTGTATTCATTATCTTACTGTGACTGTGCATTTTCATCTTCTTTATCTTAACAGGTAAATGCGTGGAGATTTTCTTAACATAGCTGAGAGTCAATAGGATGATGGTTTTCTATCTTCCTTTACACAGATCACTTGTTTCATTCCTTTACGTCTCGGCCGCTCTCCTCCCGTCGTGTTTGAAAGACAGACAGTTACGAGTCATCGCAAAATTAAAGGTCGCCGTCAGGCTTCAGGGAGCTAAAGAGGTCAAAGTGTCCGTGTGATCGATGGGCTGAGTGGATCTGCAGCCCTTTCAGACATCCTGAGGAACACCCTGATCTCTGCAACCTGACGGAGGACAAGAAGAAGACAGGAAAAGAGAAACAGTTTGGACTAGTGCCGACACAAACACCCTATTGTAAACTCTATTATCTGGCTTTTATGGCCACAGTTAAAAGGTTTCCAAAGAGTTACATGCAATTACGTGACATTTATTTTGATCCTCTGGCTTCAAACGCATTTATCCATGTCATATAATGGAGAGAAGTGAAAGCGGAGAGGTTAGCAACAGCACAACAGAGCTCAGGTGGAGCATTAGGACTTATTGCTTTGTAAAGTATTGTTTTCAGCACTGAATAGAGCAGGGATCAGAGCGAGCAGTAAACTGTACAGGTCTCCTATGAAATAAAGTGCTGGAAACTAAATCTGTGTGTTACTTTGAAAACAAGCAACTGCAACAGGAAATTTGGGATGTGCAAAAGCAGAAAATAAGTTGACTTTTGCCCCTTGTTTGAGCAATGATAAGACGATAAGTCATTTTAAGAAAATATTACAGGCAAAAAATAATAATAATAAAAACAAAAGTAAACGTATATTCAAACTTCAATACTGCAACAAACCACTGACTCATTCTCACCCTTAACCCTTTAATGCATGAATTATTGTAAAATTGAGTGAGATTATTACTCCCACACAAGATTTATACATTTCCAATTTAATTATTTTGTCTTAAATGTAACCTCAATCATAAATATAATTTTTTTACGTAGTGTCCAAAAGCCCCTTTCCACAATAAATAAATAAATAAATAAATAAATTAATTAAACATTAGATGTATGTGGGAAAACTTCACCTAAAAGGTAACTGTAGCAGATGTTCCACATCAGTGGTAATAGCCATTATCAGATAATAAGTTATTATTCGATAATGTAGAAAAAGATGATTAATTAATCAGATAATCCATATTGAAATGTTAGTGTTGTAGGGCAAAGCAAGGCGAAAACAGATAATTGGGAGTAATTATTGCAAATATTATTGCAAATATAAATTTGAATAACACCATGTACGAAAGAATTAATATAAATGCACTGGCCACTTTATTAGGTACACCTGATCAACAGCTCTTGAATACAAATATTTAATGGGCCAATCACATTGCAGCTAAACAAATTGATCTGCTGAAACTCAAACGAAGCATCCCAATGGGGAGGAAAGGTGATTTAAGTGGCTTTGAACGTGACATAGTTGTTGATGCTAGGCATGTTGGGGTGTTTCATAAGCTGCTGATTTTCACACAACCATCTCTAGGGTTTAGAGAGAATGGTGTGAAAAAGAGGAAATATCCATTTTCCAGAGGAAAATGCCTAGATGATGCCAGAGGCCGAAGGAGAATTTGTCAGAGTGGGTTGAGCTGATAGAAGGACAATAGTAACTCAAACCTGACAGTAGAAGTCTGGGTTGATAAGTTACAATTTCTTCAGCAGCGGTCATGTTGTAAGGTCAGAATTTGGAGTAAATAGCGTGAAAGCATGGATCCATCATCCATCCATCATCCATTTTTTGGGATCAATGGTTCAGGCTGCTGTTGGTGTAAAAGGTTTTGTGGATATTTTCTTGGCACACTTCGGAGTATTGCTGCTGAACATGCCCATCCCTTTATGACCACAATGTACCGATCTTCTGATGGCTACTTACTCCCATGTCACAGAGCTCATGTCATCTCAAACTGGTTTCTTTTAACATGCCAATGAGTTCACTGTTCTCAAATGGCTTCCACAGGCCTCAGATCTCATTCCAATAGAGGACCTTCGGGACAAGGTGGAACGGCAGGTTTTCATCATTAATGCAGCCAACAAATCTGCACCAACTGCGCACGCTATCGCGTTAATATGGACCAAAACCTCTGAGGAATGTTTCCAGCATCTTGTTGAATCTATGCCATGTATAATTAAGGCAGTTCTTAAGGAAAAATGGATCCCTCCTTGTACTAACAAGGTGTACCTAATAAAGTGGCCAGTGAGTCTATGTTATGGAAATGCATCAACATGCCTTTTTGGCTTGAAACTATAAGTCATCACCTTGTGCTTTACACATTGTGATAATAGGCTGTTTTTGTTTCTCATATTATGCAACTGACAGAGGTAAAAACAGAAACACCTGAAAATCTGCAATTTTACATAATTCAATACAGCATTCTTTGTTTACCTTGTTACCCTTCCTCTTTCAACTCAGCCTCCAGAAAAAAAAAAAGAAAAGAAAAACACGTTGTCTTTGCATGTTCTGCAAACCACGGTTAAGACACTGCAACACTGGTGCACAGAAATACACAGAAATGATATAAAACAAGAATATGTGCATATCTATGGTTTGCAGAAATGTAAAAGGCAGCATTTAGTTCTGTTGAATGGATTGAATGTTTGCGTGTCATCAACCACAGAGGTAGTGTCTCCTGTGATACGACGACATCCAAACAAACTCCATCTGTTGCTGGAGGTAAAGTCGAACCCTTGCAAGACTGTCGCCAAAGTCCAGTGAACTCAGTGATCTTAACGAAGCCAGTGTGACTTTAGAAGAACACCATGCTTTACAACAGCTGTTAGTGAGTGAAAAAAATACCTACCATCTGAAACTTGGGTTCACGAAGGAGGGCAGCAGAGAGAGACAGAGAGAGAGGAAAGGAGAGACGAGACATAGTTAATGATTAAAAAAAAGTATTGAGCGTATCACAGTAACACAAACCGGGCCTTTTGGACAAAAAGTGAAATTTCCACCGAGAGTGGGAAGAGCAAAAAAAAAAAAAAGTCTTTCAATGTGAACTGACCTCACTTTTACGTGGATACATTACATGATCATATGAACATAAATACGGTAACATAACCCCATTTTTCTGGATCGATACAGAAAGAGATGGTAGAGACAGGAGCGGCTCAACCGAAAACTGAAAAAAGAAACTGATGTGGAGAGGGAGAGACGGGGGAGTGGGGAGGGAGTGAGAGTGGGAGGAATAATGTGAGAGAGAGAGAGAAAGAGAGGGAGCAAGTATATGGTGAGATCAAATAGGAACAATCATTAGATAGAGAAAGAGGCAGAAGGGAGGCGAACAGTGGGAGGAAGATAATACCACGATCATTAGATGGAGAAAGAGAGGGAGCGGGGGAGATGAAAGAAGAGAGGGAGGAGTGTTTGTAGGAATGGAGGTATGGAAAGACATAATGCATTGATCATATGCAACTGAGGCTAATTTGAGAGAGATGAGAGGACGTAGAAGGAAGTAGAAAACTGATAAATATGCTAAATTAGATGGGATTCACTGCATGGAGAAAGGAAGGCAGAATTGCTCAAGAGGAGCTTAACTCCCAAAGCTACAGAAACATGTATTGTGCTGGTGAATACTTGAATAATAAGTGATCTTAAAACCAAAAAGCAGAGCATAATTTGAGCACCGGTTGCCCTGGCAGCTGGCCTTCAGAACTAACAAGAAAAATGGATATTATATTCAATATAAATATTCAATAAGCTGCGAGCGCTAACAGGAGTATAGATTTCAGTAGCAACAGTTGAGTAAGACACGTGCCTACAGCCCTGACAAACAGTGGGGAGAAGTGAACAAAACACACCAGGGGGGTGCTCACTCCCACACACACACAACTACTACACATCGCACTCACAACAGTGCACACACACACACACACACACACAGTCTTACATGCATGTATGCACACACACAAACAGACAGCAAATACCTTACGCCACACGTTCGTGGACTCACACTGACTGACCGGTGGCTGCAATGAAGCGACGATGTGTGTGTGTGTGTGTGTATGTATGTGTGTGTCCACTTGTTCATGCATCGCTGCCACTTTCTAACAGAGGCTGTAAAATCAACGCACCTTTCTATCTCTGCTCCACCTCCGTTAGTGCTAAAAGAAAAGCTGAACCAAATTTGCACTTTTCCGTCGCTCCTAATCATAACTTTTTTGTTGAATACGAGACTCAAGGTTATACTCATTAGCATCTGAATCATTTGCTTGTGGCAACATCATGTATGATTTAATACCAGATGTCCCAGAGAGTCCCGTGGGGCAGCAAACCCTGCTTTGTACCATTACACAAAAAGATAGCGTAATTGCCAGAGACATTTTTGATGAAAGATCATGGAAAAAACTTTCAATTTCTTGTGATGGCTTCACAGTAGGAGTCACATCAACTTAAGTGTGTTGAGTACAGCTTGATTTGCACCAACTCTGGTCAAAAAATACCATTTGGTTGTGAAAATAGTACTTGTGGGATACAGTATAGTGGACAAGAAGCAAAGACAACAAACAAAACAGAGGAACTGTGAGGCGTCGTGGTTATCACACATAGACAACTACTGACTTGCCAGGATGACCATGTCCATTCCCCAGAAGATGCTCATGATCCATCCGACCATGATAACGGCTGTCAGTATCTGGATGAGCGCTGCTGCCACGTTGAGCCAGAAGACGCAGCACACGCCTCGCTCGGAGATCAGATCACTGTGAGCCCCACACAGCACCGAGAACGCTGAGATGAAAGTACCTGCCAGAGGAAAACAGACAGAACATCATCCGATTACTCCTAATGGGATAATTAGTTCTTCGCCCAGCATCGGTTTAATGCATGTGCATTTCCTTCAGAGGGGACTTCATCCAGTCCAGCACAGAAGGACTTTTCAGGTCTGGTTCATTCCTGATGAAACACGCCAGACTTCACAGCTGCCACTGAAATAAACCAGATGAGGCAACACGTGTTGACCTCCATTATAAAAAAAAACAAATAGGTAAACTCCATTAGTGTGTCTTACTGCAGCGCATTAACATTAACACAGTTCTTCATTTCCCTGCAGCAGATGCTCATTGCTTACACATCCTGCAGTTACATAGAACCATTCACATGCATTCTGCGGCAAGCTGCTACATTTATGTTTTAATTAATAATGTTTGGAGAGCAGATAACAGAGGCTTATCAGATTTCTTAGACCAAAAACAGCTGTCTTTATCTGGAGAAAACACACATGAAGCTGAGCTAAAACATAGCGGCTACGTTCACACTGTAGGCGAAAGTGGCCTAAATTGGACTTTTTGCCCATTTATGACAGTCTGAACAGCGCAAATGAGACCCAGGCCACTTATATTTGTGTTCCTAAATTAGATACATACTGTATCTGATCTTTTCCAGACGACTTCAGTCTGTACGGTCATATGGCATTTCATCTGATTTTAAAATGCGACAAATGTCACAATTCTGCGCTGGAAGAGGCAGAACCAGGCAAGATCCATATTTACTTCCAGAAACACAGTGCACTACATGTGATGTTATGTGTTCTTCTGCACATTTGGGTTACTTCAGGGATGTGGACTGTTCACACATGAGTCTGATGGAAGTTGCATTTACATTATAATGTTGTAAGGTTCAGAAGTGAAGATATGTTATGTATTTGAAAAATGGAATATAAGGTTTAACAATTAATTTCATATTACAGGGAAAAAGTGAATTCATGTATTTAAGTTGACTTGTTAAAAAATATATTGACAGTGTTTACCCAATTAACTATTTACATTTATGTTTGCATAATTTTTATTTACACATTAGTACATTTAAATATTTTTTTATTTGAAGTACACAACCAGCTAAGGTAATTTGTTGAATCTGCCTTTCTAAATCACGCTACTGTTACCCATTAAGCATTGCTGGCTCCTGATTGGCTGGTTGAATCAGGTGAGCTTGTTTCAGGAAGTGCTGTGGCTGTTTCTGCCGGGTGAAAAAGTAAACTCACTGTTCCATCCTGCTGACTCATTTTATTAAGAGTGAGCCATCAACCACCAACGAAGCTTCACGTTATAATGTGAACAATTACGCAAAGAAATCAGATTTCAGCAAAAAAATCTGAATCAAGCATTTAGACCTGTAGTGTAAATGTAGCCTAAGTGTCTGGTTCATTAATAGATGTGTCTCTGGTGTGTTAAATGCATTAGTTGTGCAAAGTAGTGTACAATAGCAATACAACATGAGCATAGATTTTCATATGTGAATTGCGGACACGTCAGTACCAATACTTGTGTGAATTCCTTCACATTATCTCATTTTTCATCTAGGGGGCTAATCATGTACTCACAGAACTGGAGTTAAATCCAATATTTCTACTCCAAGTTGGTTTTGTACTTGTGCACATGCCAATAGAGCTTTTACACCACCAAAATCAACATTAATTTTTAACAAACTAGTCAGAAAACACAAAATCCTGATGTCAGGAGCCATTATGTAAATAACTTTAATATCAGCTGATACATGCTGACCATGTTACCAAGGCAACCCTGCCTTTTCTAGGCTAACACTCAACAGGGCAAATAGTTACGAGTGGATATATCAAATTGTGAGATGAGAATTGCGAGATTTTCACCACCATTAATGAATTATTTTGCATGCAGGAAATACAGCAGCAGGTTGGAAACGTCGAGCAGACTCTCGAGAAAACACATACATATTCAGGGTTTTTCGGCGATCTCCTCATAAATATGAATTATAGCATGACTTGGGAATTATATCGAGAGGCATCAGCATTAATGTTCAACAAATATAACCTCAGAAAGTCAAAACATTTGGTTGGGAGTCTATTTTGGAACAAACACACTCATAAGTGCAGGCATGTGCATTCTTATCTGTTCATACAGTTGAGTTAATCTACAATTAGACAGACTTTAAGTGAAAGATGTGTGATAAATAGCAGCAGAAGAAGTCATTAACCTTTGACCTGTTGTCATCAGAATCGTTTAGACTCATCCTCAAGTTAATTTCATAAGATATTATTCACAAAAATGCTTAATGTAGCCCACAAAAAAATAAAAAATACATTTACATATTTAATATATTTGAAATGTTTCCCGTGAACAATAGAATATCTGACCTCTGTAAAAAAAAAGCTCAAGTCAAACACATCAGTCACTGTAGAATACACACAAAAAAAAACCTCCTCATAAAAGATTTGCACATAGAAAACATAATGAACGAGGCTGTTTTACAAGATGCTATATCGCAGCCTCCTTGCATCGTCGCTAAGTGGGTGATTCAGCAATTCAGTGAGCGTAATTGGTGAATGCGTGGTTATGGCGGCAGTCCGTCTGTGGGGTGGGGGGTGGTAGAGGACACATAAATTGATGCTCACATCTATGATTACTAAGATTGAAAACCGGATTATCCCTGTGGAGGGTCTTTGTGTGCCTGAATGAAATCTAATATCGCCCCTCCTCATCCCTGTATGTGTGGAGGTTGACCTCCAGTCTCTGTATGCACACGGTGAATGCACATATGTTAGATTATTTCTTTATATTTCGTGTTTCCATTATAAAAGGGAGGGATTATAGTTTATAACACATGATTTGGACTCTTCGTGTTGTAAGCTTATCTCACAGTATCAAGTTCATTTCAACATCAGGCCTCACACATTAGGGTTTTCCATGCAAAATATTGTATTACTGTAATATAGTGTCTAAGTATCATTTTTTGTAGGTTTGAGAATAAACCCTTTAACAACTGCTGCATTTTGCACTTTACAGCTTTCAAATTACTGTAACGCCTGAACCGTTTGCGCTATCCACAAAATTCAAACAGCAGAAAGATGAGATTCTGAGCTTTCTGACACTATATAACACTTTATGGCAGCAGTGTGGGACTCTATTACATGTAGAAAGGAACTGTTTCCTTAATATTCATAATATGGATACTGAATGTTCAAGACCAAAAAACATGTTTGAGCAGATGTAAAATAAATGAAAGTTTATTTTTGCAATCTGAAAAAAATTTGTTATGGATATTTACAGTTGTTTCTGATAATATATATGCTAAAAACTTCAAGTCCTTTTTTTTTTTTTTTACTAAAACGCACTGTTTTAAGCATTTATTATTTATAATAATGATAATTAATGGCCAGATATTGAAACCTAAGTTCTTCCTGAAAACAAAGATGCAAAAGAATTGGCAAAAAAAGACATTTTCTGACACTTTTATTGCAAAGAAAACATGAAGACACCTAGGAGGCCTGTTATAATGGCAGTTTTAAAAGGGTTAAAAATGCTTGTTTTATATAGATGGTGTCACACGGATATTTATTTATTGAACAGTGAACTCAGAAGAAAAAGGTCACAATTATCACACTATAACAGGACCATATGTTGTTTCACTTGTCAATCAATTTTTAATGTATAAAGACATAAATAACTAGTCGGGCTTATTATGAGGTGAACTGACAGACCATGTAAATCAATACAAACTGCGCTAACAGAAGCTAATGTTGCTAAGTTACTCAAAAAGTCTAGGTGTTGTAATTCAGTACAGAATCACCTGAAATATGACACAAATATTTATATGGACACAAGGACAGAGTTCGCAGGCCAAAGGTCAAAGGTGTTTTGACCTCAGAAAACACATTTTTGCTTATGATGTAACTGAGAGAACTGAGCCCATGTTTTCTGTAAGGCCTTTACACACAGTTGGTTTTGTTTTTTTTGTTTGTTTGTTTTTTTCGGGACTAATTCACACATCAGTGTTTCATTTCCAACCACTGTTTAACTTGTGAGTGCTTTCATTCAGGACCCAGATGTTTAACAGTGAAAAAGTGAATTTTTCAACAGGAATAACCGCATCGTCCACTCATTTATATTGAGATGATGAGATGAGACTCCAGGTGAAGTTGAATCCATTACTATTTCTGAATGGCCTCTTGTAAATATATTAAAGTCTTTTACTGAACAACTGTTGCAGGTGTTGCAAACTGCCACTGGTGTGAAGAGTTTGACACTAAATTTTCATGGGTGAATATATCGCACTGTCATGTCGATTTTCCATCACACCCCCAGTTTATAAATGCCTTAACTCGGCCATGGCCTTAATTATGAATAAAATTAATCCTTAATATGATTTAAACAGACGAGTTACATAACACAGTTAGGTTCAGTTCATGAACAGGGAAATCAGCTGTTTACCAGGCTGTAAATATGCTATCGCTGCTGTAATGTTGGGCATTTCAACATGGAGGTTTATGGGGATTACTGGGTTTTGGAACCAGCCTTCAGTGGATGTTGGAGTACTGTTGGTTTTAACACTTAACCTTCTAAGACCCAGGAGCCCCACAGGTTTTTGAGTTTTGGCTTTTTTTAATTAAATAATTGCTAATATTGGAAACATCAT
>JAPQRQ010000017.1:11854205-11864859 GCA_037367365.1 Apogon talboti
CACGCCCACACTTCCCCCTTTAACGTTCTCATGCTGTCCTCTGTTACGTCCGCCTTTTCTCTATATAACCAGCGTGTTAGCAGGAAATGCTCTCAGTCAGTCAAAACGCGCTTATTGAAGTCACACAACAACGTTTACAGATTTTGGAACTCGGTGCACACGTAAGGCGCTCCGTCCATTTTGGAGAAAATGTAAAACTTTTAAGTGCGCCTTATGGTTGTGAAAATACGGTATGATTTTGATGTCTTTTGTCAAGAATAGACTTACTATGACACACTGAAGATACCTAAAATGAACCCTAAATATAATGTTTCTATATCAGAGGCTTGACTTTATACACTATACGGCCATTTTTCTACATTATTTTTATACTTTAACTGTTTTGAGTCAAGGTCCAAATACATTTTTGAACAGAATTAAACCGGTCTCTGACCTTTTCCTCAACTATGACCTTTGACCCAGTAACATTTACTAGTCTAAATGACCACCAACGAAATTACCCTCTATTTCAACCCTTCGATCCTCATAACGATAGAAATCCCTGTAGACGCACAGTCGTACACACCCAGGGACAAAATGTCAGCATAACCCAGTAAACTGATGCAGTGTCTCCAGTATCACATACCATCAATCACATACACGTGTGCATCCAGACAACACATGTGACCTCTACCACCCAGGGCTGGATCATATATTCACTTTGGCTCTCACACCCTCCAGTCCACTTATGACCAAGGTTCTAATGAATCTTATGCTGCGGTTTACCTCACAATAAATGCAATTATTTACCAGCCGGCAGCTTTTTAATCACATCCAATTGCTACAGTAGAGCTCACGCATTGGATTTTTACTCAGCATTCATTACATTGCAGGGGCAATTAAAGGCTTTGGCACCATAAATGTCAACCAGTATTAATGTTATGTTTGTGAAGAGTAGGCCTTTGAGAGGGAGGCCGCCAGTTAGAACCCTCACTTTACTGCTCGGTGTGGATATGCAGATCTGCAATCGAGGCACATATTAGGATAAACCATCGATGATAAAAAGTTAGTGATTCCTCAGAACATCTATCAACAACAAACCCCCTGCCTTAACCATTTATCAGGCAAGTGACTATTTTTGGTCATTTCCATATACATTACAAGACAGTGACAGCAACAGTTCTAAAACACATGTTCTTTTAACCTTATATGTGTTTTTCCTTGTATTTTTTCTATTTTCTATTTCTTGTTTTTTGTTTTTTTTTTTGCCACTTACAGGTAAGGCACCAAATATGGTAACTTCACTGACCTTAATTTTCTACATAACAATAAAAAATTTGGAAAAGTCTTGTTAGGTCCTCTAATATCACACTGAATTTCAGAGTATTTCTATGAGTGCCCTATAAAGGGTTAAGTCACCACCTAGATTTATGGATACACACTGCCAAAGGCAATGCCTACTGTTGTTGACTGACTGAGGACAGCAACTGCAGCTTAGAACTGAAGCATAAGCAGAAGTGTCTTAAAGTGTAACACGACGGCTGATGGCTGCAACATGCCAGCTTCTGGACCCTCTAATAAGCGTTCCAATGATCTATTTCTGAATTGTTAATAAGATTTTAGTGCTAATAGAAGGCTGTTGATGGACAAGTGTGTTTGACAGCTTGTTCATCAGCCAAATCAGACAATCGAAGCTGCTGTTAGTCAAATAAAATGCATTTTTTCCCTGATGCAATGAGCTCGACTGGAGTTGTGGTTAGTAATTTACACTAATAAGGTTGTCACATGATTTGTTATACACATGTTTCAGGATGTTTACCCTTTTAACATACCACGCCATGTTCAAATATAATCACCTCTGGCTCCAAAAAATAATAAAGAGGCTCTAATAGTATTGTGGAGATCAGACCGAGACAGTTTGTTTTTCAAATTTTAGGATTTTTTTTCATTATATACCAAACAAATACCTGGTGGAAAAAATGTATTAGACTGATTCTGTTATTTATTGTTCAATATGTAAAACCCAAGCATGTGCTGGAGTCTTTTGTCGTTTGTTGACTTTAGCAGATTCCATTCCTTAGCTGATGCCCATATATCCATGATAACCTCCTATACACTGACATATACGTGGAGGAGTCAGGTCAGTTTTTCAATCAAAACCCACATGCTTTTTCCTTGGTTCTTAAATGCCTCACTTCTGCTCCTCTACAGTGATAACATTATACAAGCCACTGTTAGCCTGCGATCAACAAGCCAACACAAATAGCGACATAAAGTTAAGGAAATTACACAAACTGGTAAAAATCTTACATATTATTGCCTACATTGTAACAAAATAAATGATTTATTAAACTGCTATGACTATTATCTTTACATATAAGACTAATTCTCTCAAATCATTGGTTTTCATGTAACACAGGTGATTATCATGTATACATACAGTATATACCATTAAACATTGTGTGAGAAATCATGTTTTGCATGTGATAATTTTGCAAGGTGTGTATTTGAGGTTTCTTTTGTGCAGCTGCATAGACATAAGACTGATGAAATATAGATTATTTCAATACATTACACACACAATATCTTTTTGTCTACAGTAAATGTGAAATGTCGTTTTTGTAGCGTAGTATTTATTCGGGTGAATCTAGACTGCAAGTTTCAGTCACCTTAAAAACACAGCAGTTGTTACACAAAATGTCCAGTTGCTTAAATATTCACTTATTGTGTTTGACATTGTGAATAAATGTGTGTGTCTTTCCTCTTGTGTGTGTCGTCTCTTTATCTTTGTGTCTTTTTGTCTGCACCTTGTTACGCCCCGCTCTGATTCTTGTCCCAATTCAATTTTATGTTTTATCCTGGTGGCAGGTTGAATACAAGATGCTGTTTTCAGTCTAAGTCAATTAGACCCAAACGGCACAGAAACACACACACACACACACACACACACACACACATGCATTGTGTTCATTTCAGTCAGTGTTGTCATGGCAACTAGCCACCGCTATTCAATGAAATGTCAAGGCATTCAGGCAAACCTACAGTACATACACACACGACAGTACACACACCTCGATGAGGCGATGCTTTTCATATATTAGAATCTCAGCGGTAATTTTGAGGACGACATTAATGTTAAAATGTGAAAAACTGATTATTTTTGTCCTATTGTGTGCTGACCTTTTATTTTTGCATGGTTGTTTGTTACGTTTTGAAGCTGTAATTAATTCAAGATCTACTTTGAAAAGGTCACAGTTGCTGAATAAGTGCAATGAAGATGAGAGAGGGAAAAAAAAGCAAAAGTGGGAGAAAAGATGTAGGGTTTCATGTTTAAAACCTTAACGAGGGAATGATAACAGATACTGAAGAGAGAAAGAGTGAAAAAGAACAGATGAGAGGACAGACACTCACAGTCGGAGAGTTATGGCCAACAGATCAGAGGCGAGGATTCAAGAGGACACAAGGTTATTTAATGATGGATTTCAGCTGTGTTCAGAGTGTTTTCTGCGGCGAGATCGTATCGTCAGGAGAAAACACCTGAGTTTTTATCTCTACCTGTGTTTATTGTTCTCTGCTTCTCTGTTTGTCTTGTTTCTCCTCTGGCAGTATGATTTTCATACTTTTGTGTTTACAGTGTGTGCTGCTGTAGATGTCTCCTCCACTTCTAAACGAAACATTATTGAATTCCTGGGTGTGAGTGCGGAGCGTCTGTAGCTACTTTATGTGCGTATCAACAGTGTTATGCTGGTGTAAATTCAGTGATGCTGGATATACAATCTGTATATGTGTGCATCATTATGTTCAAAGTGAGGAGCGACATATTGTCGATGTTGTTGCGCTTTCCTGTGTGTGTGTATATGTGTCATTAGGTACCAGATGTTGTTACATAATGTTATCATACACAGATGCAGAGATGTCAGGTGAAGCAACTTGAAGGAATAGGAAAGAAGAACCACAAATCAGAATTTATGTGAATTATTATGTAAATCATCATGGCGTCAGGTCTCTATTTTAAGGTGAATATTAACTAAGTGGGGCTGAGGGATTCTTTGTGTTATATTACAAGTCCCCCTTTAGGGAAAATACCATACGTTGATCATCAGAAACCTATAGTAGCTGAATAAAATCTACTGTGACACCTGCTATGTGATGCTCAGTTGATATACTATACAAGTGAAATGTAAAAATTTGCCTTGACATTCACGTCCACAAATGCCCATGTCATGTACAGTAAAGTGACATTTTCTAACATTGTTATGACAAGATTAGGTACAAAGTGAGGAAAATTGCAGCTGAATGTCACTTTGTCCAGGTGTCTGCTCCAGTTAATGACAGAAAACTGAACCCCCCCCACCATGATAATGTATCCACCCGCTGTGATGATGAATCTGCCCACGGAGTCCATGATTTTACCCAAAAATGACACCAATGGCAGTGAGTGTTTCCGAACCGAGTTGTTTCCACCTGCAGTGATAACACCCTGTTAACTGAGCATCAGGCTCAGTGTGGATGTTGCTGTTGATTTTAGTGCATGTTAGCATCTGGCAGACTGAGGGTGAAAAAGAAGGGATTCAGATCTTGTATTTTTCTGAGTTTAATGTGGGTGATGTAGGATTTTTTAACGTGCAACTTAAAGTGACTCTTCAAAGGGAAGAAAAGAGGCTGCAAACTCATTTTTTTAGTCGGCCCCGCAAACTTTTCTGGTTTTATATGATAGGCCAATGCAATATTCCTTTCTGCTACTTATTCATTTTTGCCTTTGCGTTTGTTTGTTTGTTTGTGTTGTTTTCTGGTGTGCCTGCTCGCTCCCTCTTAGTACAGGTCCTCCAGTTTCAAGACCACTCAGTCGCTCCTGTTGCTATTTTCAACCCTGCATGTTTGCTTACTTTTACATGTGCTCTGTGTGAAATCTATTTACCAACTGTATTTGGTTTTACTTTTTTTTTTTTTTTTTTTTAGCTCAATCCTCACTGCTCTTCTTTTGCAGCAAAGACAGACAAACGCACATTGAGGCGAAGGAGACAGACGACCCCGATTTTTACAAAGTCAGATCCAGAAAAGAAGATAGAAAAGAAGACCGCCTCAACTCACCAAGTCCAGGTATAAAGGTGTTAAGAAACAGACAGATGACAGCCAGAGGGAAAGGCATTGTAGGTATGGCGGCCCGCAGTGGTCCCTTCTTCTCCCTGACCTCCACCACCACTCCGCCTCCCGCTGTGGGGGCCCCTGCCATGGCTTTGGCCCCCAGGTTGTCCCCGGTCTTAACACGGCCCTGCTCTGTTACTCCGTCTTTCTGTGCCATCTCTCTCTCTCAGTCTTCTTTCTCTTTGTATTGACTCGAGACTAAATTAATTATGCTTTATGCAGGCAAAACGATTGATTACTGATGATTTCCAAGGGAATTTAGTGATTTTTCTTTATAGTCACTCTGTCGGTGTTAATCAATAATGACTGACTGTGTCCTCAGAAAATTAAGCTGGAAATGTAGTCCACAAGTCAGCACTAAAATCAGCAAAGTAATTATTGAAGCGCTAGCAGACAAAGTAGTATTTTAACAGAGAAATATTTACATCTATACAGTGGAATAAATGATTAATATCAACTTCAAAAGCCTCCAGACTTCTCCAAAAGATAATCCTGAGTAGCTATCTTACTCTGATTATTTCTCTCACAGTTTAAGTTCCACCAGGAAAGTGTGAAGAGAGGCAAGATTTAGTTATTTTCCTCAAAAGTCCTCAAAGTGTGTCATCAGAGGTCAGTGATGTCTGTTTCCATGTCCAAATGTTGAGTCAACAACAGGTTCTCAAGGAATCAGTGATAGCTCCTCCTTAAAAGTGTGTGAGTGTCTTCAAATAATTCCTGGAGGGACGTGCAGCTCTGTCTTTCTCTTATTTCTTTTCTTTGTCTGTCTCTGTCTCTGTCTCTTTTTTTCCCCCCTCTTTCCGTCAAATCACGCTCAGCCCACACACCTCTCCGAGACAGAGAAGAGAAAGTGCACACAGCGACCCCCCTCTTTTTCTACTACGACTCTCTCTCTCCTCTTTCCTCTGTCTCTCACTCCCTCCACTCCCCGTCGTCTCCTTCCATTTAAAGGAACAGTGCGCCGGTCTAACATCGCCGCTCAATGAGATCACAATCAACAAGCTGTTATGGAGTCAATCAAACCCAAATGGATGCGCTGGATGCCTGAGTCTGCTCATGTCACGTCTAAATGAGTTTTAATGAGAACCATGAAGCACCACCTTAGATTAATCTGCATCCTCAATGATAACATCACTGTTAGTTTTCAGTCATATATTCATTCATAAATGACTTGAGTGGGTAAACACTTGTGAGCAGAACAGATAATGGCTCAGAGAAGAAAATCATTTGAGACGCTCCCCGGTGTGTAATAACAGGTTATTACAGCGGATGGTGATGATTATGTAATGTTTGTGGATGTTGTTTTTGATTAATCAGATTTACAGAGGAAAACAAACATGAATGAAAGAAAGCAGAGGAATTAGAACACAAGTGAGACAATAAATAAAATCTGGATGAAAAATGAAAAAAAAAACTCAAATGCATGAAGGTCAATAAGGAGCGAAGATGATTGAACTAGTGGCCGACGGGAGGCGACAAAATGAAGAGACAGTCTATGTCAATATCTCAGTAATTATTCATGCAGTCCAGGCCCCTAAAGATCAGAAATTTCTGTGTCATTGCCCTCCACCTCCAACCCTCTCTTCACTTTTTTTTTTAAATTTGTATTTCCTCCATCTCTCCCTCTGTCTCAATTTTCACCTCCTCCTCCTCCTCCTCCTCCTCCTCCTCCTCCTCTTCTTCTTCACTCCCTCCACATACACTCTCAGCACGAGCTCTGTTTAAACACAAGTGGCAAAAGCACAATGAAAATCAGTGCAACCCTGAGAATTATCTGCGAGTGCGTCTCATCTTCTTCTTCTCCTTCTTTCTCATCTCTATTTGGTCGCCTAGCAACCCATGAAGCTGTAGGTAATTATATGGAAGATATTGATCTCCAGGTTTTTGGTCCCTCTCTGCCCCCCTACCCCTCCTCACCCCGCCTACTCTCTTCCTCATGTCTCCACCTCTCTCTCTCTCTCTCTCTTTTAATTTTTACTCAACTCCCAATTTTAATTTCCGTCTAATCTCCTCTAAAACTCACAACAACATGGCTACCTATTTCTGTCATACAAAGCGGCGTTATCACGTGTCTGACGGTGCAGGACTCTGGGAAATCTGGACCACTGAACTCAATCATCAGCGGATTGTTCAGCCGAAGGCATGCGATGTAATGTGCTGATGCTTATTACCATGACAACGTGACAGGAAAAGTTATACAGCAGGAGTCTTAAAGGGACATTTTGGATTTTGCTGTGGAAGAATAGTTTCATTAAAGGACTGGGACATTTACCTCTGCTGGAAAAGTGATAAAAATTCTCATTAGCCTGGTGATTTTCAGCTTAATTTCCCTGTCTGCACCCTGCAATAAGACAAGAACCATAATAAACTGTGCATGAGTGCAGTATGGAGGGTAACTGTTGCTTTGGTTCACTCAAGTCCATATTAGTCCAGTTTGTTTACTGAGTGTGATCATGTGTGTGTGCATCTGTAGCTGACAAGTGTTAGTGCTGCAAAATCTGTATTCATGCCCATTTAGTTACTTTAACCTCTCTTCTTTGATTCTCGTCCATGCTGCCTCTCACACATACCCCATCTCTCTGTTTCATTCTCAGAGGGTTTAATTTATGTTGATCCCATCTGTCAGGAAAAGCCGACATCACACACAGGTTATTTATATACTACATGTGTGTGTTTCTTTAGTGTGTGTGTGTGTGTGTGCGTGTGTGTGTGTGTGTGTGTGCTCCTGATGGCATCCCATTGTGTCCCTCAACCCTGGACTGGATCATCTCCACAGCGACTGAAGCTTTCACACTCCCTTTCTCTCGCCTTTCATCTGCAGACGCTCGGCTGACTCTCACTGGCTTTTATGTGTCTTTGTTCCTTGTCTTTATTTCTCTCAATCTCCCATAACGCCACACGAATTCCCCCATACAAGTGTATCACGCTGTTTTTTTGTTTTTTTTTTGATTCAGCTTTTTTTTTATGAGCAATCAGTCTTTTGTTGATAAGGGAAAGCTGTATTAAGATATTTTTTTTTGCCCAGCAACACTGGAGCCCGAGGTCACTGACTTGTTATTTCATATCTTGAGTGATCATTGCAGTTGTTTTATATATCACCATATTTTGTAGTCTTGCGTTAGACATTATTAACAGATGACTGCATGGGAATTAACAGTCCTTTTCTAACTATAGCAAGCGCTGATGAATTCAGAGAGAAGGCAGGTGAAATACTCAAGGCCTGTGGCTGCAATACCCCAGACCGCCCGCCTGCATGTCTGTGTCCTAATTTCTCTGTGGCTTCAGGTAGGTCATGCTGACAGACAGGCATGTTTGCAGATTTTATAGGACATCTCTAAGACGCCTGATTTAGACACATGCATGAACACTGGCACCACACTAACAAAGTAAACAACTGATGAATGCAGATATCCAGTCTGTAAATGTGTTTTCATGCACTATTCTGTAATGTAATATACCAAATGTACCTACTATAATAATTTTTCTTTAGAAATATAATACCATGAGACTATTGAGCTGCCAAATCTTAAGCCTGATTTCTTCTCATTAATATGCAAATATATTCAGCAAGGTCCTCCAAAATCTAATCAGACCATCTCTTCTAATAGGTCACCCACGGTGTGCATAAGGCTCCTGCCATCAGGTTTATTAAATAATATAGCACATAAGAATTTATATGAAAACACATGAATGAAATAGCAGAGTGGCGGGGCATAAATATAATAATGTGGGTCTGAAACTATTTAAAGATGGAGCTGTGGATGGCGTCACTGCATTGACGTCACGCTGGGAGTTTTTCGGGTCAGTTTGTCTTGAAATAACGAGGAAATCTGGCAAAGAGAGACGCACTTGAATGCACCACATTGAGCTGGTCTTATATTTTCACAAACCATGTTATAATTTCACTAAAGACTGTTGTTGAAATCTGCGCACTCAGATTACATAACTAAAGATAAAAGAGCTGAGATCATTCATGTATCACCTGAGTGTGCTTCTGTTAACACTGATATTAAACAATTCCTCATTTTCCCCTCAGTTATAAGGAGAGTAAAAGAAGAGAAGAGCGACATCTGCTGGTACAGAGGTGCAATAGACTGTCAGCAAAGCACCAAGAGGAGGGAGCTTTTACACAGAATTAACAGAAACGAGTTATATTAATTAAAAAAAATGCTTTCAAAAAGTTGATTTATGCATATCAGTCTAAGGATTTCAGTACTGCTGTATTTTATAAAAAAAAAAACAACAACCACAAAACATCTATGTCACTTCCTGAAAATGATCAATGAGGCAATGAATTGCATATGAACACAGTGTAAAATTAGCTCAAAGCCATAAAATAAACATAGAAAACGGTAGAAAAGAAAAACAACAGCAAAGACAATTTAGTCTTGTCTATGACTTAATCAGAAAATATTTTAAGTTTAAGGGTTTTGTCATTTTATGGTTTTTATTATTTCCTGTGGCTTTATCTCTAAGAAATCAGGTCGGCCCTGATTTCACTGATACTTTTACAGATATAAAAAAAAAAAACAAGCTAAAACTGAACTATATCTGTTACGGCCTGGACAAAACAAATCAAAATGATCAGGATATAATTACATGCAGTCTTTTATTAAAAACAATGTTATCAGTTGAATTTAAATGACACAGCTTATATGCAGATAAGAGACAGAAAATAAACTAAATACAAGTAATCTCTAGTTATTTGGCATTTTGGGGTTACAGGAAATTAGTCTTTGCAGAAATTAAAAAAAAAAACAGCTTTAAAGATACCGGATGATGCACTGCCACTTCAGTGAGACTTTGAAGTGTAGTTAACATAAAAATCACATCAGTCAGAGTTTTTTGGGGAAACTCGAGGAGGCCCAGCTGTTACAGTTGTGCGTAATTTTTCTTTTTTCCTGTCTTGGTCATTTATGATTTTCATGACCCACTCCTCGGTCGGGTCGGCGCAGAGTTCACCCTTACGCATCACCAAACTAAAAGACAAAGAGAGTTTGGGTCAGATCGTTGTAACAGAATCTAAACTAGTCACTGAATGTCTGTTAGTAACTGTACACTCACATCACAGCTTCCTTTGCACAGTTTTTGTCAGTCCACCTGTAGTCCTGCACCTTATTCTTCGGCAGCGCCTTTTTGACAAGGTTAAAACAGCACTCCTCTGGACCGAAGGTACCTGGAAAAAACAGAAACAGGCAGATGTTTTCAGAGATGTACTGTATTTAATATAAGACTAAAACACACTGTTATGTTTGTTACTGAATTTGAGGTTTTAAATGCTCTCTTAGATGCAGCATTTAAAAATTTTATGCAAATTTAATTATTAGAACTTTTTTCAGATAGAATTATTTGTTGGAATTTTTCCCCAATGACTTAGAAGCCTCTTTATCAGAATCAGAATACTTTATTAATCAGTGGGGTAAATTTTTGTGTGTTTCAGCTGCTCCATCGTGTATAATAAAATAACAGGAAAGGAAAAAAAGAAAAAAAATTCTATACATATAATATACAAACATATAGCTCTGAATATATA